>OVAU01001581.1:0-14428 GCA_900406315.1 Biscutella laevigata subsp. laevigata
TTAATTATAAGTTTAAAGAATTTTAAATTAATTACATTTTTGTCTTATTATTTTAATTAAAAGATAATAATATTTTAATCTTAAGAACCCCTTAAAAANCCTTAACAATATTTTCCATTAATTAAATCCGAAGGACCCCTCTAAGGATCTCCCCCATTGTACATGCTCTATTTAGGAAAGTGTGTTAGAGTGCAATTTGTTCTTATGTCAACTAGGTCGTTTTCACCGATTATAATTAAGGAGTATTTGGAGAATAAGACACCTTTTAGAAACAATTTAAAGGATAAAACCCTATTGATTCTGAGACATTTTTCTTTTAGCATTTTACCATTGTAACCTTTAGCTAAACAAATATAATTAAGATATATTTAACTAGATTTATTATTCTTTTTAAAAATACTAAAATATTAACTTTATCTCTCTTATTAGTTCATCATTTCTCTCAATCCATCTCTTTCTCTCCTGCTTGTCTCATCTCGGGAATCTCTTTCACTTGCAAAAAAAATTGAAATGCTGCAGAAAGTTGATGAAGCAATGGAGAGTCTTAGCTCAAAGAAATTAGAACCAATCTCTTACTGAAACAAGAAAAGAACTTTGCTCATGAAGTGAGAAATAGAGCAAAGGATCTGAGGGAGAAAGAGTTCCAGATCCCATAACCAAAAAATTGTATCTTATTATTTCATTCAAAAAGATCGATTCTTGATTTTGCTTAGAAATCACTTATCTCAATCACCTTCCATTATTGTTCTTAAATCTATCAGCTTCTTCAAATCTTTGATCGAAGCTTTGAAACCTAAATGAGACCTCGTTGCTCTAAACTATCTCTCTGTTGGTGGCCAACTCATATGAAATCAACTCACGATGATAGTTTTGATTTAGGTAATTCCTCTTACTTTCTCCGAGAATAAATAAAAGTAAAGTCTCCAGCTTCCTGCATTTTCATTCGTGTATTGTAGTTCGCCGTTTTGTGGTTCATAAATTCATATAATTTTTGATAAATTTATAAACTCATATGTTACAGCATTGACTCGTGATACCATGATATATCAGATTTGTAGACAGTGTTTTGTGGTTACGTAACTTGTGATTTTCTACCATAAAATTTTCAAAATAGATCTTAAATTGTAGGATAAAAGAAGATATTAAATTTCCCTGATTATGGTTCTTTCTAATTTTCAACTGAAAAATATCTATTATATTTTTTAGGTTGAAAAGATACATATTTTGAAAAGAAGAAAGAAAAATATATGTGAATTTCTAGGTGAGAAAAATTCAAAGCTAGCTTTTTTAATCATAAAAAGGACTCGTATTACTTTATCAGAGAGAAAACCAAATAAAAAACTCCAACATTTTCTAAGGCCATTTATGGAATTTTATTTGCTCAAAACACACTTTGCCGTACGCAAAGTGCTCCAATTCTCAATAGTGCCTTTTAATCTAATTACTTTCCTTAAAGTGTGTTTTTGGCTAAAAACCCCTATAATTAATACTCGAGAATCGGAGATTCCCTATATATTTAAGGAATAATTGGATTATAAGACACCTTTCTAAAAAGAAATTGGAAGCAAACACTCCCAATGAGATTGAGGCACTTATCGGCTGTCATTTTATAATTTTACCCCCTAACCAAGTGATGTAACTGAATCGTTTCTTCTCTAATTTTCGCCTCTCTCTATTTACGTTTCATTTACTTTTTAAAAACTGTAAAAAGTAAAATCTCTTTCCCCGAGACTGTAAAATCATTTCGTCTCTAACTCTTTCTTCTCCAAAACTTCTCTCTTTCTTCCGGCTCTCAAACCTCACCGGAAAAGATAATCCGTTGTGGTTCTCTCTCTCTCCGACAATCACTTCTCTCGGCCGCCTTCGTTTTCCCTCCTTTCTATCCCGGGATGTCAGGTAAATATCGTTTTCTAAATAAATTACTGTCTTCGGTCTCACTCATAAATCTTGTTTCTAAAAGCTAAATCCACTCGCGTTTTACAGTTCTCTTCCTCCCTCACACTCTTTTATCTTGGCCATGCATTTGAAAGTGTTTTTGGTTTCGAAAAGAATTTTTTTTTATATTTCTCATCGGGATAAAGTAACCTAAACATTTCATCTGTGTTGGGTTTTCCTAATTTGTAGATCTGACGAATGTTCGCTGGGTCGTGGTCTTTTTTTATGTGGTTTACACATTTATTCCTGTTTCTCACTGCATGTTCGGTTTTTTAAGGATGATTACATACGGTCGGGTTTGTTTTTACCATATATCATTGACCATTATTAAGAAAACACACTGTTGCATGTTTGGGTTTTTGTGGTATGTTTTTCATGTTCAGTCAATAGTTTAATGTAGAATATTACTTAGCTATCACATGTTCACGTCCGTGTGGTTTGCTGGATTTGTCCAGGCCGCTCTTCATTCTGATTTGCTGAGTTCTTCACATTTTAAATGTCTCAGGTACCACAACTAAGCAACTTAAAGATTTCCCCCTGAGACTTTTTGCTACTGGGCGATACCCGAAAGGTAGACTGAATGTCTCTTCGAAGCCGGATATCCTATCATTCGTTCAAAAGACATTGGAAGGATCTGAAGAATGGAATACAATAAGAGGTTCACAATTTGGTGGCCTTTTCAACCTCCCAGTTGCCCAATGCTCAATCTCATGTCAGCTAATCCACGGTTTGCTATCTTGACAGTTAGTTACAAAGAAGAAGTATGAATTGTGGACTGTGTTTGGCGGCCATCCCGTACGATTCTCCATCACATAATTTGCCAATATAACTGGACTTAATTGTGGCGAAATCCCAGAGTCATTTCGTCAAGAGAAGAAGAAAACAACGTTTGAAGTAGTTAAAGGTTCAGCTTGGGATAGATATATAGGTCCTGAGACTACTCTTGCTGATGTAGCCCATCTGCTTGAAAATAGTGAAAACATGCCCAGTTGGCGGAAAGTAGGTCTTGCTTTGATCTTGACCATCGATGGTGTTTTGATCGCAAGCCTTCAGACTCATAAACCAACGCCTAAGTATGTCAATATGCTTGATGACGAATCAAAATTTATGAGTTTTGCTTAGGGTAGGGAGTCTTTCCTTAAAACTGTTAATGCAATGAGGCCCGAGAAGCCAAATGAGAAAAATGACGATCCAACTATAACTTTATGTCAGCAACTTCAACAGCAATCCTTGAGCTTAAAAGGTTTTCCGTTAGTTCTTCAACTCTTGGCTTTCTGTAGCTCTCATTGCTTATGACTAAAATACCTAGCGGCTCGGATCTGAGGACATTGGCCGAAGCTCCTTTTGTTGGTATGGACAAGCTCAGTGTTATGAAGCAAAAGGATGTGGTTCAAATCGAGCACGATCCATTGGTAATGTCCTTCCAGTTGTCTATATTATTAACAGTCTATATTCATCGAACAAATTATCGAAGTACCGTGTTCGGCATCATATGGTTACTAACATATGTTTCTTCGTTTTGTCAACAGCTAGTCTTCCACCCACCACCATTAGGTGCTCCAGCTGACTGGGAAGATGAAATCAAAGACAAAAGAATTGACTTAATAAAAGAACTCATTTTCAAAGGTTATCCTTTCAGAAAAGATGAATGGCTAAGAGGGGATGATTCTTTTCCACTAGATATTCCTAGAGAAAAACGACCTTCCCGTAAAGCAACCCACAAAAAACACATCATATCCCGGAAAGAAACCAACAAATCTTCCAAGGTCAACCCTCAACCAAGCGTACGCAAATGTACAACCAGACGTAACTCACCACAAAAGAAACCAGAAACTATCGACGAAATATTTAAGTGGGTAGAAAACAGACTAGCAGAACAGCAGGCCGAGTTTGACTCTAAGCTCCGCAAACTTCGTAAGCGGCCCAAAAGAGATCAGTCTTCGGGACTCTACGATGATTCTTCGACAAGCAAGAGCACTTATGACAAAACCACATTTGAGGTATCCATATAAATAAGAAACATTTTTATTTTTTGTAGTTGTGTAATCCTCCTTTGTCTTTCTAGACCATCCCTCATGTGACAACCCTCTATCGGAAAAACTAGACCATCCCTCATGTGAAAATCCTCTCTCAGACGTACAAAACCATCCTCCTTCACACACACCTCAAGGAATCAAAGTAAGTGCACCCGCCCGTGTGTTCAATACAGCATGTTCGGCATTGATTTCTCGTAATGGTTTTACCTTTTCTTGTTTTAGAACCCTGCTATGGATTTATGTATGACTCAAGACCATCCCTCATGTGACAACCCTCTCTCCGACAGACAAATCCATCCTCCTTTACACACACCTCAAGGAATCAAAGTAAGTGCACCCGCTCGTGCGTTCAATACTGCTTGTTCGGCATTGGTGAATTCTTTTTCATTTGTGAATGTTTCAGGCTGGTCAGACAGGAGAATGCATTGGTCAGTCTGCCAGTTCATCGACTTCGCAGACAAAATCTGCAAATGGCGAGCCTGCTAAGGCTTCATCACATTCCATGATTGGTGTTCACTAGGTTTGAACCACTCACAATATTTCACGCCTTATTCTTATTCCACATGTGTTACTTAACCAAATGTCTCATTTTCTTTTAGGCAAATGTCGGCGACACTGCATGTACTGCTGATGTTTCCAATGAGGTGTGTAGTACAATTTAGATTTTTGCCAACTGAGAATGAATTTTAATGCATGCCCTTTCAACGCTGCCTAACTATAAATTTTCAAAATTTACATGTAGGCCCTTACAAATCTTATCAATCGAGTCACTGCTGATTTAGCCCCGCTTGTTCCTCCTATGGTTGTTCATCCTATCTAGGAACAAGTTGTTCATCACTAGTCTGTTCCAGTCGTCAAGGTTGGTTCTCCTCCGCCACACTCCCCCAAACTCGATTTCATGTCTATACACTCACCTCTCTTCTATCCAAACAACAGACACCTCCCACCATGTCAAGGCCTTCATCTAGCAAACTCCCACATGTAGCCCCACCACTGCAGGATAGTACTGAAGCTCCACCAAGTTTACGAAATTATAAACGAAAACTAAGACCAAGGAAGTGCACCATCAACCAACCACCTAAGGTGACACCCATTACTTTCCAATATTTGTAATTTTGTGGTTCAATTTCGTTTTAAATATAACAATGCCTGAAACAAATAGTTACTTTCCAATTTCTGAAACTAAACCAGACTAGCATACCAAACCAAGACCTTTCTGTCAATGATCTCTCTTCGGATGATGACTATAGTTTTGATGGTGCCCAAACACTTCCAACTGATGAAGAATTGGCATTAGCAACACTCTTTCAGAACAAGATTAAAAGAAGACTGCTTGATTTGTTTCCTGAGGTTAACTGCGAAGCCTTCGCTCGCCGACATCAATACTTCAGCTCCTATGCACAAAAGTACGCATCCCTCCATCTTAACAATAATGCTTTTTCTCAAATGCACCGAATAATTGTTGCCTATACAGGAAACATGTCACAGAGACGGAATTCGATCTCGACAATCAGTTTTTCCTTGATCTTGCGAAACCAACTAACTGGGTCACATCTCTGGTATGCCATCCACACATCTTTGAACGTATTTAACCGATCACAAATTCATTATTGCGCCACATAATTTCTTTTGATTTGATCTTGTTTTTACTGCATGTTCGTTTTCTTACTGATGATCACCCACGTTCGGGTTTATCTTTCTGAACTCTGCGCAGCAAATGGAAGTCTTAATGGATATTCTGGGGAAACATCATTCCAATACCCTTTTACGTGAAAGGGCACACTTTGCGTCGCCTTGGTTGATGTTACACCTCCAAGATAAAATCAAGTCGTGGAAAGCAATTCAAAACAAAATCAAGTTTCAATGGGATCGTTCCTTAAAAGAGTACACTGTCAGACACGGCCAGTGACTTAAGTTTATTGACACAATCTACACCCCTATGCTATGGATGCGTAAACATTGGGTGGGGCTAGTTATAAACCTCAAATCCATTGAGATTCTAGACCCAAATTGTGACCTCTACAACGACAAGAAAGTAGTCAATATCCTCACCCCTATTGAGCAGATGCTGCCTTATGTATTCAAGAGTTGTGGCAATTTCCCCATGAGCCAGCAGTATGATCTTCTCCCATTTCTTTATCATCGTCATCCAGCTTTGTACCAGAATAAGCGTTCAGGTGATTGTGGCCCAGTCGCAATCAAATTTATGGAAATGCACGAACTGCAACAGCCCAGAAGACATGCCTAATCTCACAGATCGTGTTGTCGACTCTGTCAGGCAGCAGTTCGTGCTAGATGTGTTTGAAGCCTTGATTGCTCCACTATTTGCAATCCCTTAGTCACTTAAATCCACTAGGAACCTAGACTCTCTCATTATCTTTAACTCTGTTCTCTAATACGATTAAGGATTATGTTTGTGTTGTGCTCTTGATTATATATGTCATCCTCCAAACCTACTACTAAGTGTATGTTCATCTGTGTTATTGGTTCTATTTCATGAACTTTAACATGCTTACCATAACATATCGTCCACATGAAACATATCAATTCACACCAGCAAATACATATACTCAAAAAATGCCACAAACACTTGCACTTTTTTTTGTCAACTGTAATTATATTAGAGAAACATTACAAATTACAAGAACCAGAACAACCAGAAACAAAAGCCCGTAATAAAATCGGGGACCAAAGCCCGTAATGGAATCGGGGACCAAAGCCCGTAATGGAATCGGGGACCAACGCCCGTAATGAAATCGGGGACCGAAGACGGCAGATATATAACAATCGAAAAACCATAGTAAAAACGATAAAGAAGACTGGGAAACACTACCAAACCACGAGATCTTGAAATATCAATCCAAAACCACTGAAAACCCGCCCTAACGAATGAGCCAACTGAAGACAGAATTCTCGCCCAATATATTGACGAAAGGAGAGCCAAAGACAGCCACCTAAACCTGAGCCAACGCCGAGAAGACGAGAACAAGCCAAGGAAACATACCCCGACACACCTAGCGCGAATAATAATCAACTTTTTCCTTCAAATCTTGGCGGAAGCTCAACAACCAAACCCCGATTTGCACGTAGGAGATCCGATCACTGGTGAAGGAAGCTGACACTTGAGGACTCTATGCGGGAAGGGCACGAGAGCCAGGAACCAAAGAGAGTAGAGCGGTAAAGAGGTGAAGATCCCATGTACTTCTCGAAAACCACGATACTCAGACACAACCGACATAACCATTGGTGACGAGCTGCCACAAGCGGAGAGAAAACTGGAGCAGGAAACAACACCGACCATACTCGAACTTCAGAAGCAACCAAAACCTCACCCACCACAACGCAGTGGAAATGGTAGCAAACCCATACTTTATCGATCTCACGGAAAACACGTCAATCCAACACAACCTGAACTAACAAAAACACTAACACGCGGAGCCAACGAAGGAACCAAACTCCAATCAAATCATTTAAAAACCAGAACAAAAGAGCAATACAAAGCCCCAACGAACCAGGCCGCAACCACAAGGTCCCGACTGACCCGCCACAACCTGACAACAACAGAACTTTCGACCACTAAGCAGCTTCAACACTAACCCGCCACTACACCACCTTTCAACCCGAGGAACTAAAGCAACCAAGGAAAGAACAAGGATAAGGGGGGTAAAGGCTCACAAAGATAGAACCACCTCAGTCGAACTAGACACCAACTTGAACCACCGTCAAAGGAGACCTCGCTGGAGACAGAAGCTCCAAAACAAAGGACTCACGCCGAGCAGCACCACAAGTCCGCCGCCTCAGAGGAGAGAAACGTGAAGGAGCTCGAGAAAAAGGCACCCCGGACCCAGCACGAAGAAGGCGGAGACTCTGACCAAACTTCCAGCCCGTGTCGCACAGAGAACCCCGACACACCGGCAGAGACACGACGGCGAAGCCATTGAACCCATAGCAAAACCACGTCGGACAAGCCTCAAAACCTCACCAAAACACATGCACTTATATTTTCGCTTTTGAAAAGTTTCCCACACACTTTACACACTTTTCCTAATTCAAAATTCAAACATGGACTCTAAATTTGCCTTACTAAAAAATTCAAACTTAAAAAAGCCTATAACCCTCTCCTTTAAACCTATATCCCTCCGCCACCACCCACGTCACATCACATCAAGCCTTTTCCTCTATTAACCCTCGAAACTCTCCTTTTATCCTCTGGTTTTTCCTATGCTCAAGTTTCCTACTAAGAAAACCTCAAATTATAAGCCACACAATATTTCCTCTAGGAACATACACCTTACCAACAACACAATATTTCCTTTTTACAACTATAAACCACAATATTTTCTTAAGTTTCCAACATCTCACTTTTGAACTCCCAACCTTCTATTCATGAGCACTACCGCCGGATCTACAAGTCTTTCTCACCAAAATCGTTATGTCCCTCCAATGGTATACCTTCGCGTTGTTGGTGTGGGGAGAAAATTGTATATAGAATGTCTAAAAGCGAGTCCAACCCATATCGCCGCTTCTTCCGTTGCACTTTTGCAGCAAGACTCCAGGTTAACGTCTTAAATCCCTATATACTCTAGCATCACCTTCTTTCCCACTTAACACATTTACTCATTCACTCACTCCCAAGCTCACGAATGATGAGCACATCTTCAAATGGATTGATGAGGGTATTCTAGAGAAACTCGATGAATTAGACCATCATACCACCTCTACTCGAGCTTATAATACACGACATGGCAAGCAACAAGGCATACTTCGAACAGAAACTAGCGAAAGTGGAATCCAACAACAAATGTGGACTGCAAATAATAAGCCTATCTGTTATCCTTGGTTTGGTTGTAATGTAAGCTTTTCTTAACTGAAATGAACCAGATCCTATGATATCAGATTTTATCGCATAAACTTCGTATGCATGCCTCATTTAACCTGTTTAAGAACATCTTTATCGTTATGCATTTCTGAATTTGATTATCAATCCACATATTTTGGTTCACCCAGCACCAGTTTCATGTCCACTAAATAAATCGACAATTTGTATTGTAATAATTGTTTTCTCTGACCACCTCTTTCCATCCACCCGTCTTTTAACACAAACTATATCACTCGAATTTGTCGCGGTATCCACAATCCTTCGACCATACGCCACCTTCACAGGGGAAACATCACATCTTGTTTTAACGCAAATCTATGCCTCGCCAAAAACTACCCTATTTCTTTTTCTTGCAAAGTATGTGGACTACTACGTATACTATGATCATACAAAAAAAAACCCTAACACAAAACATTGAAAATAAACCACTTTATCCATGGAATTCTCTTAAATACCAAAAGTTTACCAACTTGAGTTCCAATCTCAATCTTTAACAAACCGCTTAACATAGGGTTATATTGGTTGGGTAACCATCCAAACTCACAGACGTGGATTTGGATTGTAAACCTACCATCCCAGTTCATATACCAAAAAATAATGCTTGCTATCACCCAAAAACCAAATGAGCGGTGACAAAGTTTCAAGCTAATGTACTACAACAAAGTTTCAAAATAAGCCTCCCAAAGTTCACACACAACCTTCATAGTGGGTTTGTGCAACTAATCATGTTGTGACCAGATCCTCCACAACGCCCACACCTGTTACTCGTCCCCTTCTTACTACTCCCACCCTGCATCAACAAAAACATTTTAAACAACTATCAACCATGTCGCATATACCACATCACACTATCCATACATACTGCTAACAATACCAAAATACCTTCAACCGCAAAACACAAAAAGTCCCAAATATAAAACATTACCGTAAACTCCCTAACTGAAGGAATTCTTTTCTGTTTTGGCCTGCCTGAAGGACTTCTCGTTTTAGGTGGTAAACCAACTCTACAACTTATCTCATCTGAAATGTCTCCATCTCTAGGATCCTCGTGAGGTTGAATAATTCCTTCATACGTATTAGCCCAATAAGATGTCCTGTAATAATCCCCAACTACTTGACCATATGTTATCCCCTTACTATCAGCAGCCATCAGTGCATGTCCACATGGAATCTTGGTCTTGTCATACACCTTACAGCTGCAATGTTTATGCTGCAAATTAACAGTGTATTTGCCACCCAACACCTCGTAACTCCATGGCGAGATGCTCACAACCCTACTGCCTCTTGCAATACTAAGATTAATTGTTATAACTTTGTCAACTTCAGGAGTAACAAATCCTCCATGGGCCAATGCCTTCTTCCTTCTAGCAATAAACCACTGAGTTAGCATGAATTGAATGAACATAATCAACTCAATCACTGGGGACTTCCTCCCTTTTCTTAATGCATTGTTCAACATTGCTGGTCATGAGATTGTAGCGATCCCCAGCAAATGTTGCTCTAGCCCAATGTTCAAAACCAATATTCTGGAAGTACCTTGCACAATGTTCATTTTGTCTTATAATCAGACCAAATGTGTCCTTAAAGCTCGATACCCTATAAGCACACGCAAATTTGATCACCAACTTAGACAATCCCTTACTCTTAAACCGGGAAACCACGTTCCTCGCTAGATGCACAACGCATGCACCATGATGCGCTTGAGGAAAAACACCTTTCAACGCCTTGTATATAGAATTATTTCGATCCGAAATTATTGTGAGCGTTGGACTATCAACTATAATACGCTCCACCTTTGTTAAAAACCATGTCCATGCCTCATCATTCTTGCCATCCACCACGGCGAATGCCAAGGGGAAAACCTGCATTATCCAGCTTTTAATTAGAGCACACCCAACGTACACTCGTACGCTTTGGTACAGTCGCAGGTGTAAATTCGGAAAACATGTATAAAATAACTTACCTGAAAATTTCCGTCTTGGCCGCTAGCTGTCAGCAACACCCCCTTGTATTTGCCTACCAAATGTGTGCCATCGATAACTAGCACCGGTCTGACCCACCTAAAACCTCGAATAGAAGCACCAAATGCCAAAAACATATATAAAAACCTTTGGCCACCTTCACCATTGTCTTCTGTTTCAACATCAGCCACTGTTCCTAGATTAGCCAATTTCAACATATGTAAATACTTCTCATGCTTTACGTATGATTCCTCTCATTCCCCATTTCCTCTTCATGTGTTGTCTCTTGTGCTTTCCAACATTTGAAATATGAAGCATGAATTTTTAACTCTTTAAGGAGTAATTGTTGAACGTCAACATGTCTTTGACCAGCTCCCATATTATTCAGCCTTACTCTATACATCGCTGCAATCACTCTGGATGTTGCCAACTTCCCAAACTTGCTTCTAGTCTCAATGTTACAGTTGTGACCTAGTGAGGTCTTTTTTATTTGGTAATAACTGCCATCCTTTATCTCATGCGCATTGACCTTTCAATCACAGTTTGGATCAGAACAACTCACTACAAATTAATTCTTTTTCGTCCGTGTTTGCTTGAAATGGAACATGTTCTTGATTTCAAAAATAGCTAAAGCTATTTGGCAATCACTCTTGCTACCAAATGTTTTACCAACATATATGTCCTCGTCTTGTTCATCAATCTCTAGATCCGAGATTTCAGACATCTCATAACTCAGGTCATCAAACAGAGGTGGGATATCAAACTCTTCATCCGCCACCTCTCCCAACACACGTCTTTGAACTCTACCTCGATTCATATTCGCAGTATTCCGACCACGGTTACCCGAATCATAATTCGGTATCTAAGGAAATTCCCCCTCAACCTTCGGATAATCGAACTTCGGTTCAGGTCCACTAGTTCAGACCATATGGTCAAAGGCGCTATTATTCCCACACATAATATCCACTGCATTAGACCCACCAATTTTCTCTTCCAGCAAAGGTTCCCAAAACTCTATATCATAACCCATAGGCCTCACTTCAGCCTCATCAACCTCTGATATATGAATAGTTTCAGTCTCATTTTCAGATTCATCAATCAGATTGAAAGAAGGTGCTTCACCTTGCGTACTTTTCACACTACAATCCTCATCAACTGCACCTTCTTTTATAACACATTCCTTTTCTTTCCCAAGTTCACCAACCAATCTTCTAGGAAACAGTTTGAAAGAAGATGCTTCATTTTGAATCTTCTTTCCACTCTAAGCCTTCTCTTCTGCAGCCTTTATTTGTTCCAGAAAACCATTATCTTCAACGCATATTTCCACTAGGGTTATAGGAAACTTATCACATCGTTTCATTTTTGCTCGCCCCGAAGAACTAGTCCTTGGTTCTTCCCTATCAGCTGTTAAACTTATCTCAACATCCACACAACTGCTCTTTCGTTTCCCCTCAGCCACAAATGTACAATAAGAACCTTCAACATCAAAATCCATGATAAACACAAACAGATTCACATTTTCCTGTTCGGCCAAAACATGAACAAAAGTCTTAACTCCAGCATCAGTGACCAACTGCTTCGGTGGAGTCTGCTTTTCAACTGCCGAGCTTCCGCAGCCCGAAATCCAAAAACTCAGAGATATGTTTGTAAAACAATCTTCTTCAAACTCCATTGCAGCTATCATACGTAACTCCTCATAACTCCAACTTTGTTCAATGTATACTAAACAAGCCATCCTCCCTTTTTCTATCACAAACTCCCAACGTCCGTTCTCGTCGTTCACCTAATCTCCAACCATGAGAATACACGGTTTTCCCATCCTACAAAAGAAACATGAAAAAGCCTTTACCCTATCAGGCAAACCAACCATCACATGTTGTACACAAATAATCGGAAATAACAAATCGAACTTATAGTGGCTTTGCTTTGTTCAGTTCTTCCACAAGAAAACCCAAGCAGGAGAGTTTATGTTCTTCTAATGGTAGAGAAAGTAGTGAACAATAATAAGGGATATTGGGCTGGTTTTTGTCCGATGGACAATGTTTCCCATTCTCCAACAAATAGTCTAATCATTACAAACCATATTTTGATGCATCAACTCCCAATAAATCATGTCATTAAGCTCATGTAACCAGATGCTTCCAAACAGTTTGATCTTAAACACAGTCTCAATCCGACGACTCGCGTTAATTCATTTTTGACGCCAAAACACACACACGCCAACATCGACGAAGGGTAAGGTCTTCTCCTTAGCAGAAAGCACACTCCTCCGTACGCAGAGTGTATCATTTCCCTTCCTCACATTCCTTCTAATTTCTTTAGAAAATGTGTCTTTTTAGCTTAATAACCCTATATTTAAACCGAAACATTTTATAAAAATAAACTTGCATCAACGTGTGATTTACAAAATTACCTGCTGATTTGTCATCGTCAGAATATCTCTAAGAAAATATTAAAATAAGGTTTTGTCTACTAGGATAATTACAATATATGCCACTCATATATTTACTAACAAATTTATTTAAGTAATAAAGATTTAATATCTAACAATATCTTACGAATTATTTAAAATAGTTATTTCACATAATAATATTTAAATTTTCATTTTTATTATTTATTTAAAAACCAAAATATCTCTGAAAATATATTCAAAATAAGGTTTTATTTACTAGGATAAATATAGGAATTAAAAAGATTTTTATAATTACTATCGATAGATAATTATTTAAATATTGAATATGAATAAAAAATTTAAGATATCAAACAATATTTCAATATTAGTCTAAGATATATTATATTTTGGTGTAGGTTTGAAATTTTTTGTTGGGGATTTATATTAAGAATATAATTTTAAATTATCATATGTATCATTTATGATTACAATTAAATGTTCAATTAAATATTCATGAGTTTGCATTTGGACTGGAAAAAATTGGTTTAGTTCATTTGATAAAACTTTATACTCATAATTATATAGGATTCATAAATAAATTAATATTGAATAAATTACAAATTAATTTTAGTAACTTTATATTTTATATATATTTAAATCGATATTGTATTCATGTTTCTATTTTTTATCATAAATAACAAATATTTGTTACGATAATATATAATAAAATTAGATTATACTTTCTTAAATTTATAATTATAATTTTATTATAAAATCCCATACATAGTGTGAATAAAAAAATTTAGTATAAATATAAATATAAAAGTCAATGTATTATTTGGTTGGCATATTAATTCTGAAAATGTGTGACCCTTTGTTTTTAGCTAAAATATTAACATCATTACAAATTGACGTCCCTTTTTGTTTTGTTAACTACAATAATTACATAGTTATACGATAAATGGAGTGAAAAGAAGAAGAGTAATTAACAACGTACAACATTACGTATACAAATATATAATATGCCTAGTGTTAACTTGTTTCATAAACGAAACGTAGTACATAAACAAAAAATTCATCTCTCTTAAAGACGCTCTCACCTCTTTCTAAACCTAGCACAGCCGCCAGATCTCAATCTTCTCTGGGCCGGTGACCCTCTGCTTCGGTGGTGGTGTTGCCGGTCCGGCAAAGCTCATCCACTACAAGAAAACAAGCGAAAAGCGAC
>OVAU01001582.1:0-14427 GCA_900406315.1 Biscutella laevigata subsp. laevigata
CGCTGTAATTTAAAAACCAATTGTATTGATCCAGTCATTTCAATTGAAAAGTGTCCTATGTGAGTCAACTTCCCTTTTAAATATGTTAACGTAATTACATTGTTGGAGAGATGTTTCAGAATAATGTGTAATTGAGAGTAAGGATTACTGGTGGGGTTACGTCGAAGGCTGGAGTGTTGTTTTGTATTTCTGGGGTATCAAAGACTGGTGGACCTACCGCATCCTCCAACATGAGGGTGTTTTGGAGTTCCTGAAAAAGGACAACAATTTTGGTTTTTCAAACAAAGAAAATATAAGTAGGTCGGATTCAATAAAGATCTCTTCGATAAACTTGTGGATAAGCTTACTAATTGTTGGTTGCTGAAGTCAAATAGAGGGGATAGGTTGAAGTCGTAGTCTGTGGCCATGTGAATTGGCTGTACATTAAGTAGCGACCAGATTTGGTGAGCTACTTGCTAGTGGACACAAAATATTGAACATCGATCCGGTGGTAATGTATTTGTTTTCACATACATGAGTGTTTGTTTAAGCAAATGTTTGATGCAAGTAAGAACAAAGTGTTATTCAAGTTGGTATTATTTCACAGATTCTATTGGGAAACTTACATGAGTATTTGGGGTGGTAGATGGTGTATCAACCGCTTTAGAGGAACCTGCAGTGTTAAGCTGAGCCTCGGGCACCATCGTTTGCTGAAACTGGCAGTGGAAAAGGTTGTGTGTTAGAGGTATGTGTAATTGTAATCTGGTTTTAATTGTAGTATACATTATACATGCGGAATGGCTTACTGTTTGGTGGCACATGACTGAGTTGGTGAGTAGAGGGGATTGGTGTTGTTGGAGGCAGCATTCCTGGTGGTTTAAACGAAGGAAATGATGTTATGATAATGAAATGATGTTATGATAAGGAATCTAAATAATGAAGTTAACATACTTAGTAGAGGGTGTAGGTAAAATGTTAGACATAAAACAAACCTCTGTGGTTGGTGTAGGCGAGTAATGGTTGACACCTATATCTTCTGTGTGTTGGTTTATTTGTGGTTCGAGCACGGGGTCTTTTTGAAGTTTTGATAGGTGAGAGATTCCTTCATGCAAGAGGCATTCTATTCTTTTTTCAAAGCTGGTGAACCTTTGGGTCGCCAAATCTAGTAGGCATTGTAAATCTGCGATAGCAGCGTCATGTAGGTTGAGTCGATGTTCGTTTGATGCATTTTGTTTTGCTTGTTGTTCCTGAAGTTCTTTAATTTGGCCGGACAGCTGTTGTTCTAATGGTGTGAGGGGCTGTTGATTCTCTTCCAGTTGCTTGTTAAAATATCCAGTTAATAGACGTTGTTTACGGCTCGAGCGTGGAACCTGAGTTACTGGTTGTGATGTGCCTTCTTTCCCTTTCCCTTTCCGATCCAGGATGTGTTTTTTGTGTAGTTGATTTTTGCCTTGTAGTGGGAACATGATCAAGGGAAGAGATTGATCTCCACCTGGCCATACAGCTTTAGTGAACTTGCGTGAAACTTTTATTTGTTCTGCAAGGTATGTAATCTTCTCGTCTTTTGCCTCATCATACCATTCCGCCCAACCTTGTGGTAAGCCTTCACCACTCAATGTTGGCTGAACAACCAGCTGGGGGCAAATGTGGACAAAGTAGTTGTATTATTAGAGATAGTACGAATTGTAGGGAAAGACTCTTTTAAGAAAGGGTAGTAACATACCGATGTGTCATTTTCGACAGCATGAATGTCCTGCATTTTCAGAACCGTGTATTTTGCAAGGCCGAGGAAAGGTTCCACTGCAATATTGTTGACGTTCTGTTCAGATCGATATTTTGACAGCAGGAGTGGGATTGTTTGGAGAGCAAGAAGTTGTAACGCAAGGGGGAATCCTTTGAGTGCGAAGGACTGCTGTTGCAATTGCTGCCGGTATATTTGAACCGGATCATCACATCTTAGTGTTGCTATGTTACCAGGCTTCATTGTGGTAAGCGTATGTAGAAATGATTCCCTGCCCCAAGGGAATTGGAGGAAGCCTGTGGTGTCCTTCAACATTTCAACGTATCTGGGCGTTGGTTTGTGTACCTGCCTGTTTGCAATAAGCACACCGTCAACTATAAGTATGAGTGCTAGGCCTAGTCTTCTCTAACCAGGCATCTCATCTTTTTGGCCAGAAGTGTTAATACGTCGGCAAGAGTGGCAGTGGTGTCTAGTCCTATATATTTTTCCCAAGTGGAACCCTGACCCTGAAAGGGTTTTGTTTTGCCTCCCGGAACATAATAATTGGGGAATGGGCCGCAGTGTAATCCAGTAACTGCTGAGAATTCAACTAGTGAGAAACGTAGTGGCTGCCCACCAAACACAGTCCATATTTCGTATTTTTCCGGCTGACTACCTGGCGAGTGAGAAGGCTATGTAAAAGTTGGCAAGAAATGGGACATCGTTTCGATTTTGAAAAGGTCACCAAAATAAGAATTTTGAAGTGTTGTCCATTCTTCAGTTCCTTGTAGGTGAGAATGCACGAAGGATAATATGTCAGGGCGAGAGTATACGTTTAGTTTTGCTCTTGGGTATCTGTCTGTACCAAATAACCGCGGCGGGAGCAAGTTGTCCACGCACATAGGCTCTGCATGTATCAGGGGTGAAATTTAGTTGATGAATGGCTAAAACACTGAATGTATTCTGGTTTGGAAATGTATAAGTGGTCTTCTATTTATTTTCGTAAAATCGCGACCACAAAACCGTGAACATTTATTCAGTTTTCAGATTTGGTGCGATGGAGAACGTTGATTGCCAGAATAGAACTGAGATTATAGAAATGAGACATACCTTGTGTTGACATATCTTCACGTATTTGGTGGTCGTTAGGTTCCATGGTTGGACTATTATCTCTTGGAGCAGAGGATTTTGTTGAAGAAGATGTTTGACTTCTGTTTACAATTTCATCGTTAATCTTAATTATATTATTTTCCCCAGGAGTCCTATATGTTCATTACATAGCCTTTGATGTAACATTGTTAGATTAAGTACATAGAAACAATAAAATATGATGGGACAATTGCCAGCCGTTAGATAGTGAATATGTTGTTGTCATCCAACGAACAATATTAAACTTTGGGCATAACTAATGCTTCGGATGTAAATATTTAAGTCCGACTTATAACTAAGCGTTCGACTTTATAACTATACCGCCTAAATTAGGGTTAATTTTCCCGCCTATGTTTATTTAAGTTTTTATTTATTTTACTTTTTTGTTTTGGACGCTTTCTACTTAAAGTAGTGGCGAGGTTGAAGAAGACATGTACAATACCTCAGAGATCTAACAAAAACAAAGTTAAAGGTTAATGTAATGTATTTGTTTTGTATTCGTAACTGCAAGTTATCATGAGCGTATTGGAGAAGGTGAAGTATTGACGAGAATATGTCTTGTTATTTTATGTTACTGCAGGTCGACCGTCTATATCTATTCGTGATGAGTTACACATCATCAGCTAATTCCGATCACGATCCAAGTTGTCCTAGTCATAACATTAACACAGGCGTCCCAGATCGTTGTTGGTGTGGGAGTAAGCCTGTTATGATAACCTCTAAATCAGACCACAACCCGAACCGTCGCTGCTTTAGGTGTCCGTATGCTTATTCAAGAAAGGTAGGAATAGGTATAACTTGAATTTTGTTCGTTAACGGTGGATGATGATTAATGATGGATTTTTGTAGCTCACCAACGATCCACATGTATTCAAATGGATGGATGAAGCAATATTAGAAGAGTTAGAGGCAATGAAAGCGCAAGGTTCGGGTACTGAGGCTCTTCTTAAGCAAGACCTTTATGAGAAAAAAGTTGGTCTCGAACTCAAGTTGTCGAAAATAGAATTTATGCTGGAGAAAGTTGTGACACTAATCAAGATTTTGCTACCCGTTTGTTTTTTCCTGACTTATGCCATATGTAAGTTAACATGAATGTGAATGTAATGTTCATTTCCGGGGCCGTTGAGATTTGTTCCGCTGTAATCTTTGGCTTGAATCTGTCCTTTTGTTGTGCTCTGTACTCTTATCTTATCGAAATGAGAAAAACCCTTGGTTGGCTTTTGTGTCAACGGAGCATAAAATTGAAATTAACCTTTTATTCGGAAAAACTGTTATAAACGTGTATTACCACAAATTCGTGAACAAATGGTATGTTGAAGCCCGTTTTAAGTAGACATGCGTAACTGATTTATTGGGGGCTTGAACTCAAGTTGTCGAGAATAAAACTTAGGCGGCCGAAAGACCTGATACTCGTCAAGATTTTGGTATTAGTTTTTGAAAACTAACTGATGCTAGTGAGAGACCTTGAACAGAATGATAGCGAGAGACCTGATACTCTATAACTGTTTTATTTTTTCTCCACTTCTGCCATATTTAACTTAGCATGAATGTGAATGTAATGTTCCATTTTGTTGTTGTTTTGATTTGGTACTGATGTAATATTCCTCTTCGATCTCTCCTTCTTGTTGTTACTGGTTACATTATGTTATAGAATAGTGCATTAAATTAAAAAAGCAAAAACATATATTCGTGTCGACTATATAAAAGCGTGGAGGACGACAAATTGATAATAGAATGGTAATCTGGAATATATTTTGAAAAGTTAGTATAGATATGCGTTTCTTGGTTAGGTATTTAAGGAATTGATGAAAGGATATTTGAACTATAACCGGAATATATATTAGAATAGATGCACTATAAAAGCACTAACCGGTGCTGAAGGAAATTGATGAAAGGTATTTCCCGGTATTTGAACCATAACCGGGGAAATATATAAGAATAGATGCACTTGATAAGCATTAACCGGTGCTTAAGAGTTTGTGGTAGCTAGTTAGGTAAGAATTACAAGGGCATACATCATAATGAAACCTAGTACACACAATATCTGCAATTTCTTGATGGATTTCTTTAAGCCGAGTTGCAATTGTTGTATCTTGTTATCTGTAACGGCTATGTGATCTTGAATGCATTGTTTAAGTTCTTGGTTTGCACACGAGCCTTGTGCCCATACTGATTCAAATTCTTCCAATATGGCGTCGTCTATCCATTTGTGAAGATGGTGGTCGTAGGATAGTTGAAAATCGTGAACTTTAGTTGGTAAGTTGCAGAGATTCCGTAAGCGGAATGTAAATTGATATGTTGGCTCACATTGTTTGCGGCTGCGTAACTGCACCTGAAGTACCTCCGGTAGGGATTTGAAGCGGAGTGTGATGTAATTGTGATGACATTAGCACCGCATGAACATTTGTTTGTTATGCCATTGGTCTGATTAATTTGCCTCGGTGGTGGAGCCCAATTTGAATTTCCGGAAGAACTGCTCATCTACAAAATAGAATAGCAAGAGGGAACACAAGTAATATGTGTGTGTAGGAGTTTGGGGTTTTGTGTCCATTGAAACACATTTACCTGGTTCAGATCATTTATCTGTAGGTTAGGATAATAGATCTGAACTAGTATATGGTAGTTTTTTGTGTAAATTAACGAGTAAATAATGTTTCGTGCTGAGCTAAACATCATAAGAAAACGCTTATTAAGGTAAGTATTGGAAATGATAAACGCTGATCAAAAGATCAAGCAAACCTGTTGTTGTTGTTAAAGTCGAAGCTCAGGTTTAGTTGAAGATGTATAAATCTTTGTAGATGTTAGTAGTGATAGCCAAATAGCTTAATGTTTTGTAAGAGATTTCTGTTTGAGAGTGAGTTCAGAAGGTAAAGTGAGGGATATTTATTGGCAATTGTTTCTGGTTGTGGTGTAAATTTTGAATAATGGTAGGTCAAGGTTTTAATTACGTGTATAAATGTTTTGTTATGGAGAACACAATAAACCGAACTTAAAAGTGCGAACATGAAGCTTCATAACGGATTAAGTTTGGGTAGTTTTTACAGAGATGGGTAGTAACAACAACAACAGAAGAGGGTATATTCAACATGCTAGTTTTATGTAATAAACGAGCAGGGTAGTTACAGCTACAAGGCTTGAAATTGCAATCTTCAGATCCCTACGGGCTGCACAACTAGAGTCAACTATCTTGGCCTCAAACGCAATCTTGGTTATTTCGAGATCTACGCGGGATTGCTTGTGCGATGAATCATTTTGGACATTGATTTCCTCGATAGCTTCTAGAACACCCTCATCGATCCACCTGAAGAGATGGTTGTCATTCAGAAACTAGAAAGACAAACAAATTAAACAATCAGCCTTAGTTACATAAATCTGAAACTTTACATATTATAGGTAGTATATTTGTCGTTGTAAGTTTTAGAGATACAACAGGCTAATTTTAGAAAATATCAAACAATCATCCTTAGTTACATAAATCTGAAACTTTTAAGGACGAGTTCTGTTGGTACCTTGTTCTTCGCAGCGTGAGCGCACCTGAAATAGCGGCGATAGGGATTTTGTTCTGTCTTGGAGGTTTTTGTCACTACCTTCTGTCCGCACCAACAATGGGTTGGAATACCCAGGAAACGGTTACTCTGGCGTGGTGTTGAAGATCCGGTAGAAGTGACGGAAGAGTTATTCATAGCTTCCTGCATTCAACCGGAGGAACAAAACGCAAGCTAGTGAGAGAGAAGGTCAAGGAAACGCAAGCTAGTGGGAGAGAATGTCAAGTTACCTTGGAGAACGAGTAGTGTAGATGAGGAAGCAGTTGGAGCAGGTTGTGTGGGAAGGAGAAGAAATAGGGCGCAAGGGAGGGTTGCAAAGTGATTGTAGATTTTTGGGGAATATGAAAGAAATCGGAGCACAGGGAGTGGTAGATATAGGTCAAGCGATGAGTATAACTGTATGTTTTTTTAAGCGTGTTTATTAGGAGTCTTTGGTTTTTTAAGGATGTTATTGAGTATATTTTGTAACTTATTGAAAGAAATAGTTGACCTCATTAAACAGAATAAAAGGATAACACTGCAGGTGAAACATAAGCTTAAGTTAAGATTGGAAAGGTTTAGAGAGACACACGGATAGTCTACCTAGTTATGAAACATAAGCTTAAGTTGCCTTACGAAAGGTTTAGGGAGAACGACATTAGGAGCAGCTAGTCTGTGGTGAAAAGTGGAACAACGTACTCATGAAATAGATCAAGGGCGTATTGTTTCCTTAAGGAATCAACATAGTCGTCGGCCCAATTATCCCGCGCAAATGATACTCTCATTTCCATCATTTTAATGGATATCGGACCGCAGTCGCCTGACCGCTTGTTTTGGTATTGGCTTGCATCCCGGTGAACAGAGAATGGTGAGAGATCGTATAACTGGCTGGTTGGGAAGTGGCCACAGTGTTTGACAAGGTATGGGAACATTTGTGCTATTGGTCCCATAATAGTGTTAACCTTCTTATACGTGTAGAGGTCACAATTTGAATCAAGGACAATGATTTCCTTGCGTTTTAGGTTGATGACGAGGCCTACCCAATGCTTCTTCATCCACAACATGGGGGCGTATATTGTGTCAACTTGCTTTAGCCACTGCCCTTTTTCGGTTGAGTACTCTTTCAAGGAGCGGGACCATTTGAATTTGATCTTGTTCTTGGTTGCTTTCCATTGCTTAGTACTTTCTTGAAGATGATACATGAGCCATGGAGTGGCAAACATTGCTCTTTGTCGTTTTAGACAGTCATAGTGAAACTTTGAAAGTGCATCCATTAAAACCTCCATATGTTGTTTGACAGTCATAAATTGAAAGGGGTTAGGTTCAGATCCTAAGATTAATAGACTATTGTCGGGATGTAAGGAACGTACTAAATCAGAAACCCATTGTTGCGGCTTAGCTAGCTCAAGGAAAAATTGGTTTGTCAGATCAAATTGTCCTGCGGTTATATGTTTCCTAAACATTGGAAAAGACGTTATAGACATTAGGATACTCCATTGAAAATTTAAAGAAGGCATTCATCTTTAAGAAATAGGTAAGTAGCTGATCCCTTACTTGTCTGGACTTGCAATGAGGTATTGATAGAAAGGGATATAGATTCGGTCGTCAACTAATGGAAACATCTCCACTGCAAGTCTATTATGCATAGTTTGAAAGAGTAACCGTAATTCTTTTTCTTCTTCTGTAGGAGCAAGCTTAGGTGTTGCATCCATATCTGAACTACCATCATCTCCAGATGGGATTTCTTCTGGCTGTGGGGGCAATGTATTTGTGATTCAGAGGGTATCAGAGATATGTTTTATGGTAGCGTTGCAGTGTGAATGACCATTACCTCGGAATTCTGACTGTGTTTGTTTGACGTCTCAATCCGCTCGGAGGTACCTTCGGACGGCTTTGCCTTCTGTTAAGATAGAGTAGTAAGATATTATAAAGAGATTAAGGTCAGGAAAATGGGGGTGTAAGTTTCTATTTGATTGCAAAATGAGGGCTAGAAGAAATAACCTGATTGCACTTTCTCGGTCTTAATTTCTGCTTCCAAGACTGTTCCGGGTCAGGGAGTGGAGATTCCTGAGAGGTGAATAGTTTTTAAGTTCGTTTAAATACTCTTGTATTTATAGTTGAAATACAAATACTCACTTGCATCACCATTGACATTATTGAACCAGTTTGAGTAGGGACAACATTGACCTTAGGGGATCCCAACTGAGAATAGGAGGCAGTATCATGCGACTGAATTTAAAAGGATAGGAATAAGACAAAGTAATAGGTCTATAAAATATCGAACACGAATGGATGGACATAAAGACATGGATTCAAAACTAACGGCATCATCTGCTGTTTTGTACTCCTCTGCATCTTGCACATTATCGTTGTCTGGAACCTCTTCTTGCATGTGAGATGCATATGCCTAGCGACGGTTGAGAAGTTAGTATTGATTGATGCAATAGTAAGTTAACGAATTCAGTGAGAGGTACATACTGAAGTGTGTCCAGAGTCAGAAGTGGTGGAGTTTGGCTTCGCTCGGGGTTGTGTACAAGGATAGGCGAGGTGAGAGTCCTACAAAAAAACAGGATAGCCTTTACATTGAAATGTACGTAGCTGTGGAAATTGTAATCAACTAACAAAGCTCTTTTGTGAATGGAGAACGGGGTTTGGTTCAGAGACTACGTTCGGAGATACAACGACATCCTGGTGGGAGAAGCAGTATAAGGTTAGCTAGCCAACACCCAAGGTTCAATTTGTAAGAGAGAATGTGAACTTACCGATTTAGAAGGGTGAGCTTCGGAAATATGTTTTTCAGAGATGGGGGTGGGATGTAATGATGGAAGTACTACGTTGGGGTCCTGGGTTTGGAAAAAAGCATTAATGTGTAAAGAGGATTGGCTAACAGGTATTTTTATGGTGTTAAGTCGGGTACCTCTGATGCAACAGGTGGCTGCGTTGCATGGGTTTGATTAGCAGGGAGTTGTAGTTCCCGGAGTCTAGTTTCAAATTCAACCTTCTGCTCTGCAAGCCTTAATTCCACCCATGCTAAGACCTCATCAATTGTTTCTGGTTTGTGTGTCTGGATCTGCTCTGAGTTATGAGACGAACGCGTACTTCTACGTTTATGCACAGTAGTTTTCGGACAAAGGTTGCCAGGCGTCTTGCTTTGTTTCCGGGATATAATGTGTTTTTTTGTGAGGAACCTTTGGTGTAGAAGGTTTTGCTTTGTAAACGTTTAATGGGAGGGAAGCGTCTCCTCCAGGCCATTGCTCTTTTCTGAAAACATGTTCTTTAGCAATAAGTGCTTGAAGGAAGTCGACTTTTTTATCTATTACTTCGTCGTCCCACTCAACTAGCCCAACACCGTCTTCGAAGTAAGGTGTGACTACCAACTGGTGCACATAATGGAAAAAATCAGTTGAGTAATGGGAAGGTTTGTGCATATAAATGTAAATTGTCGCATCTAGTGTAGGTAAAGGTTTTGAGAAAATATGGTGTAAAGTTGGAACACTAACCAAAGGATCGCGTTCAACTGCGAGGATGTCTTGTTGCGTCAGCAAACTAAATTTGCCCCAGCCAATGAATGGAGCTTGCGCCAGGGGTTTCAATTCCATAGCTCTAGGTGAAATTGTCTTCAGAAGGGGGATACACTTGAAAGCCAGTATCTGTAGTGCAAGCGGGAATCCCTGCAGGCTGAAAGATTGCTGTTGTAGTTGCTGACACAAAGATAAGGTGGGATCTTCACCTTTCCCATTTCGCTTGCCTGGTCTCATAGCGTTGATAGTTTTTAAAAAGGACTCTCTTCCCCAGGGGAAATGAAGGAATTTGTCTACGTCTTCCAGCATGTCCACGTACTTGGGCGTGGGAGTGTGTATTTGCCGGTTTGCTATTAGGACACCATCGATGATTAGGATCAAGGAAAGACCAAGCTTCCTCCAATTTGGCATATCAGAAGTCTTCTTCAGCAAATCAGCAACATCACCAAGGGTTGTTTCAGGGTCAGGACCTATATATTTTTCCCAAGTAGATCCTTGGTCTACATTAGTGATACGTTTCCTTTTGTCAGGACGGTTGTAGGTTGGGAATTCGCTGCAGTTCAGGCCTGTTACACTCCCGAATTCTGAAAGTGAGAATCGGAAAGGTTGTCCCCCAAATACAGTCCAGAACTCGTATTTTTTTTTGTAATCAGTTGACGGGAGAGTAGGCCGTGAATCAGTTGGCAGGAGATTGGGCACTGGCTAACAGGAAGATTGTATAAGCCCCCAATAGGCGATGCCAATAATTGCTTAAACTCTTCGGTACCCTCGAGTTTGGACTGTACGAAAGATAATATATCCGGCTTCGAGTAAACATTGAGACGTCCTTTTGGATATCGATCAGTAGCAAATAGCCTATTTGGTAGATCTTCTAGTGTGTTCTCGTTAGCTTCACCTGCAAAACAGAGGCCAAACTTTATGGAATTAGCACACATCCTTGATTGTCTAAAAACAAGATTCATCCAGAAAAGATAAAAGGGTAGAAGAGAGAAAACGAATAGTAGCCTGAGCATGAGTGTACCAACGAAGTGGATGAAATAAGACTACCATCCATATTTGTACATACACAAAAAAGGATAAATGTAAAACAAATAAAAAAACTGGATCCAAAATAAGACAAACGTCATTTGAGAAAAACGGCTGATAAAACAACCGCTTTCGACACAGACATGCAACGGAGGGAATACTCAAAGAAAGATCGCTTCAAGAAATGTAGATGCACTGAAGTTCGAGACACTAAACAAATCCTACAATTAGATATAACAGATAAACAAACCTCGGAAAGCATAACAGATACTTTAGGAAAAATAAAAAGGAACATCTACAAATCGAATAAAAGCTGACATGCTCACAGGTGAACTACAAATGCACAACACAAATATGCGAACATGTGTGCCAGGAAAAAAAAACATCTTCACAAATCCGCATATACTGGTGTGTATTCCAAACAGACATGCAACGAAGACTCATAAATCGCCTAAATCTTGTGAAATTTTGAGACGAGCAAACACTCGAAATCAGCAAACGACATACCAATCGAAATCAGTAAACTTTAAACTTTGTTCTTAAAATTTAAACAAGAGGAAGTAAATTTGCCGAAAAAAAATTAAAGTAGAAGTGACAAACCCGGCAACATCGTTTCAAGATATTGGAGATCGATGCAGAGCCGTGAAAATCATAGAAGACAAAATCACCGCAAAATCGTCAGGTTCCAGTAGATCTATTCGGCAAATGTGTGTTTGTGAGTGAGTAACGAAGGGTTTCTCCTCGAAGAGAAAAAAGTAACGAGAGAGAGAGAAGAGGACTATTCGGTTTCTCCTTATCTCGGAAGAAAAGAAAATTCAGTTAGCAAACATATTAATCGATATTAGGGGCAAGCAAGTAAAAACACACATATGAAGTAGACTTTGATCTGAGCATCCACTTTATTCTCAATAGTTTGAATATCGTCACCCTGAGTCTAAATAACTCATACCATAAACCCTAAACCCTAAACTCTAAACCATAAAACCTTGGACTATACAAATAATTTCATCTCATATACTTTAACAATAATGTTTTTTTATTCTAATTTATCAAATTCATGTAACATTTGATGATTGAACCCTTTGAACATACAAATAAATCTTAGAGTATATGAAATTGTAGATTAAATTGTAGTCATACTACTTAAGACAATTTGTTTTTAATTTCAAAAAACTTATAGATATAAGAAATAAAATTACAACTTAACTGAAACTTAACAATAAAATTAAAGAAATATTCAGATCAATAAAAATTTAAAAAATAATATTTTCCACTTATAATTGGCTACATTAACTAAAAAATATACTATATTAATTATAATTTTGCCTATTCTATTTTTGATTGGCTAATTCACATATACTAGGATCACCATACTTAATTCTTGACCATTGATTAAAATGAATCTAATGGATAAGAATAACTCCACTTTTTTTCAACTCACTCACTATCCAAAACATAACTTTTGACCTTGCTCATAATCCACTTTAATTTCTCTTCTTTCTCTTTCGGCTTTTTCATCTCTTGCGAGTCAAATCGAACCGAGAGAGAATTTGAGAGATTTGATTTGCTCCGACTATGGATTCAGATCGAGAGCTCACCGATATCTCCTATCGCGATGGTAGTAGACTCACCGTCGAGGGTTTCTGTTTAGCTGCTCGAGCTTTTGCCGATAAATGCAAAATACATAACCAATCATTCCCTCTCTTCATGGTCCTGGATTCCTCTGATCAATCCAACTCTACTTGCTCTGGTCTTCATCTTCTTATTTCCTTTTTTGTTTCAAACCATTATCTGCGTGTATAGGGAAGTCCAGAGGAGGAATCTCTGAGATTGAATTTGCTTGTTGCCCTTTTCCTTCCGCTAGGTCCAAAACCTAGATAACGAAGTACATTACTATGATTTCCATAGAGTTTACAGTGATGGTACAAGGTTCATGTGCTATATTTTCGTGGAATATTGCAATGGTATGTCTCAAGTAACCTGAAACCTTGCGGTTGGTTCTTTTGTTTGGTTTTAAAATATTCTTTGCTGCCACTTAGGTGGACAACCTCTTTCTTTGGATGCTATAACACTATTACTTCATTGTCATCCAACTAGACGTTTATAACACTATTACTTCATTATCATCCAATTCTTCATGACTTTGTAGTGTAATGTGATACTCTTTGTTTGTTGGCTCATGTTGTTTGTGTTCTTCTTCTTATCAGACTAATTTCCCTTCACTGAAGAGTCTCGTTGCAAATATTCACGAGGTCAGGGAAGTTGCAGAGAGAGCACTTAATCTTCCAGCGTATGCTAAGTTTAAGGATGTTAATATCATTTATGCATATAATCAAAACTCTTGTTTTCTCTCACTCTTGATTATGAATTAGTATAAGCAATCAACCTCTGAAGCTACAATTCTCAGTCTTTGGGATGATCTCAGAATGATCTCGGAAGTGCCAAGGTTTTATTGAACTAATGATACTACTGACTAGAGAGGAATTGAAACTTGATATCTAATCTAAGAGATTTTTTTTGTACTATAACAGGATGAGAACCAAGATGGCATTGATGCATACGTGGAATGTTACTTGAACGAGCACAAGGGATCAACTGTTGATGAAGCAAAACATATGTTTTCCAAAAGATATCTAAAGAATGGAAATTCTATATTTGGGTTATTTAAATTTGGTTGTGGTATTGTAATTTTGAATTATTATGAATTTAATGAAGAAATTTGGATTATTTTATTTTTTGAAATATATTTTAATTCAATAATATAAAATATTAATTATGAATCGAATTATTATTATTAATATAAATTTCCAGGAAAAATATAATAGCAGGATAATGTTGCTATGTTACTATATGTAAGCGCTATAAAACTAAGCATAATAATAATATAAAAATTTTGCTATTAAAAAGGAATTTTCAAAGTTGTTATTACATTCAATGCTATTGTATATATTTACGATTGCAAAGAAAAAAAGCTATCACTATAAAACTAAACATAGCGTCAGAGGAAAACGCTATGTTATGTGTCAAACCTACTATCGTGGGTCATATCAGAGCGTTTTCTACACTGCTATTGATGATATCAATAACGGTTTTCGGCCGCTATAAAAAGTCATATTTCTTGTAGTGATGCTTATTTACAAGTGGTGGAGGTGTACCTACATGGAGTAGGCGTTCGGGTCAAGGTGTACATGAGCAATCGGCCTTTTCGTCTCGTCACTGGAGGATTTTAAAACCTGCAAAACCCAAACACTTATACGAAAATCAACCATCCCAATGACCAAGTTCAAATAAAGAAAATACAACTTGAAATTTTAAATATATACAAGGATAGACATGAGACTTCCTCCCAATTGAGCTTGTTTAACGTCACTAATCTTGACTTTCTCACCCTCCTCAAGGTGGTTTATAACCCCTCTCAAACATGGTGAATTTTTCTTGAAGCTCCTCAATGGTCTTGAGATTAGTTACGTTTTGGGCTTCAAGACTCCCAATCGTTTTCAACATCGCT
>OVAU01001583.1:0-14415 GCA_900406315.1 Biscutella laevigata subsp. laevigata
GAGGTGCTAGTTCCTTCTTGTCGATGAGTCCAAACTCCTGCTAAATCCAAACACAAAAAAAGTTAAGTGAAATGGCCAAATAGAAAAACATTTAAACTAAAGATAATACTTAATCCGTTTATGTAAATGTCTCCAGATTAAGAAAATTGCAAATACAGTTTATAGAAACAAAAATTAATATGCCAAAACACTTTATGAAACAAAACGGATGGAATTAAATAGTTCAATCATCATATCCTGTCTGAAATTATGAAGATTTTGTCTGATTGCTTTATTCCTATAGATTTACCAAAATGAAAGTGAGGTTTAAATATTTAAAACGAGAACTCACATGAGTGAAGAGGATGAAGTGTTTGAAGCAAGTGTTG
Source organism: Biscutella laevigata subsp. laevigata (assembly GCA_900406315.1). Lineage (NCBI taxonomy): Eukaryota > Viridiplantae > Streptophyta > Magnoliopsida > Brassicales > Brassicaceae > Biscutella > Biscutella laevigata. The sequence goes on from OVAU01001583.1 coordinate 369, forward strand.
AGATGAGCTTCTTCTTTAAGGCTAACGATTTTCTGGAAATGAGAGTGGTAAATGTGGGCATAGACACGGAAGAGCCGTTTAAAGATCGTCTTCACCACATCCTTGAAGTTCTGAGGAAATGGTGCTCCTGGAATTAAATGAAGTTTCACCAAGATTTAGCGTTAAGATGTCGATAGTTAAACGTTTTGTTGTTTATTGATTGATTGATCTTTTTATTAGTAGATCCCATGGACATTATTATTACCAAGCCTTTGAGGAAACAAGGTCTCATCATCGAGTTGTGTTTCGATCCAATCCATCAAGTACTCGACATACTTCGGAGCAGAAACCTCAATGGGCTTCTTGATCTGTNCCATGGACATTATTATTACCAAGCCTTTGAGGAAACAAGGTCTCATCATCGAGTTGTGTTTCGATCCAATCCATCAAGTACTCCACATACTTCGGAGCAGAAACCTCAATGGGCTTCTTGATCTGTACACCATCTGCCCATCTATATTCATACCTGCAAATGTTTTTTTTCCTGTGTTAACAAAAAAGCATGCAAAACAAATAATATAGCAACAAAAATATCATCCATATTATTGGTTTGATTGGTCAAATGCACAAACAGAGGAACTTTATTATACGTTCATAGTTGGCAACATTCGTTGCTAAAATTCTCGATTTTTAAGTCATCCTTTAAGAGGGGNAGATAAAACTGTCTCGATTTTTAAGTCATCCTTTAAGAGGGGATTATAACAGAAACGAGACCTTTCGAAAATTATATTCAGCATTTGGTTTTTGCATCATTAAGCAATCACATAAACTACTACAAAGATGAAAAACATGGCCTGTATTCGTTCTAATCTTCACACTACCAAAGACAGGATTATAACAAGTTAACAACCATAATACAGCAAACCCAAAATCTATTAAAGTGAGGAGAGAATGTATAATATGAAACTATTAACAAGTTTGTTTCTTTTCAACGAAATAGGATGTGACCCTCTGATGAAAAGATTTAATCACGAAACATGAAACTTTCAATAATTTGTACGAATAGCATATAGTAAAAGAGGTGAAGCAATACTTGGGGCCAGCAGTCATTGTAGGACAGTTATCTGGTGTGCAGAACTCGGTAAGTGTTCCATATAGCAAATTCACTTGATTAAAGAAATCCACAGCTGAAANNNATATAGCAAATTCACTTGATTAAAGAAATCCACAGCTGAAATGAAAACACAATTATTTCACTCTATATGCTATTGCTATCTCGATAGTAATATGTGTGCGTAAATATACAATTTTCACAGGGGAAAATTCACATTGTAAGAATGTAAAGAATCAATAATTGCCAACTACTGCAATTACATTCTAAAAGAGAAGTACAAACTAAGTAAGCATTCTAGTAGAAGCAGAGTGGTACTCACTGTTTACAGCAAGCCATTCATTTGCATCCTCTCCCGGAGGAAGTCTTACAGCCTCTCTCAAGTTCCCACTTCCTAAAGTGGCATCTATATGCTTTCGAAGCTGTGCACCCTATAATTTCAGAAAGGCGACAAAACTTTCAACAACAACGAAGAATCAAACATCAGAATACATATTAGGCAATGACAGCTACAATACAAAAAAAAACTACAGAACTTCATAATATCAAGTACTATCAACCATAAAAACAAAACGGTCAAATAATTTACAAACCTTGCTTCCTGAAGGCGCACTCTTTTTAGGACGGAAAGTCTTTTGATTTCTATGAAGAAAGTAAAAAACAAAAATCTGTAAGAGCTGGTGTCAAACAGATCATCAATCTTAAATGAGATTTCGTCAGTAATGCCTATAAGTGCAGAATTAAAAATCCAATATTTATCCGTTTGTTAACCTTAGGCATGCCAGATCAAAAATAATCAGAACAATCATTAGCATATTAAAAAAAATGAATCACCACTAACTCCATGTTTTGTCTCCAGTCATTTTCCACAGGCATGAGCACTAAGGTACAAAACAAATCTGATTACAACACTGCCTAGTAAACTATTTTCCAATTCTGGAGAATATTTCATAAATCAGATCACCAATTATTTGAATTCATAAGAACAGGAAATGGATCCAGATGCTCATTTCATAAATCAGATCAAAAGCTTCTCAAGAGATTGATTACACACAACTCGTACTCATCAGCTCTAACGATGAATCTGAATCTAGTAGCAGAGAGAAAAGCTCACACGATTTGTCAAGAAAAAAAACGAATCAACGATCGATACAGTAATCTCATACTAGAGATCATAAGTTTTGAAACCAAATTAAATCGATCAGGAAAACAGAGCAAAAAGCCACACGAATCAATGATCATGAATAATAAAATGTATGGAATCCGAGGAAGTAACGAAAGAAGTAACAGACTAAATCACAGAAACAAAGATCACTAGCTCTATTATTAAAACAGATCTGAGATTGCAAATCAATAGCAAAATCTCCGAAACATACTCTTAATTGAACACAAATAAAGGATAGAAACAAGAAATTCACCTCCCCAATCCAAACAGACTCATGGCGACAAAGGGAGCGAGCGAGATTCGAATAGCTTTTTGTTCTTCAGGTGGAAACGAGAAAAGATGTTTTAGAGAAAAGAGACTAAGTGAGTGTATTTATATGGTGGAGACGAAAGACTCGTTGATTCTCTTTTTCTCTCTTCTTATTAGCTGGCATATTTTTTAAAAACCCCTCAATTTTCCAAAATGTTCCTAAATCTACCTTCAATTTTGTTAAAGAATCAAATTATTACCTACAAGTAAAAAACTGCTACACTTGTCTGTCAAGGGCCACTATGACTATGTATATGATCTTGTTGTCTATACCAAATAAGCTTCTGATTCCAACGGTAATCATGCTTGTTGTCAGAGTGATCAAAGTATGTATGTCGAGAGGACAGCTGCGTTGTTCTCAGCGAGTCTTGACAAGTTTAAGGATTCTATGCTCAAGGATAGCTGATCCTGGTGCTAATTACGCCAAGCTCATGGAGGAATATGAAGCTAAGAAAGTGAAATGAATATTCCAACCAAGGTAATGTGTGATGGATGATGATCCATGGAAAGCTAATACTTCAGTAAGCCTACAAATACTTTAAAATCTTCAAAGGTCTTATTGTTGATCTAATCTTTACTAATAAACAGCAAGATAGTGCAGCAGCAAGAAATTCTTTAACAAAGTTGAACAGAAATATCAGATTTTTTGTCCGTTCCAAGACGCAATCTGTGTGGAGTGAATGTCTTATTTGCTCGAAACTTGTCTTACACAAAGGAATAAAATTAACTTAGGGCTTCCAAAATAAAGTAGGGATTGTTGGAGGTTTCGGGGGAATTTTAACAGCTTTTTGGAGAAAATGGTTACAAGTCGATAAGATGGACTAAGTTTCGGTGTAACCATGAATCTATGGAAGCTTAAGGATCATATGTCTTACATGGATATATATACTTTGCTTTTTTTTTTATCTGCGCTTCCATTTCTTTGCCTAATGGGGAAGGAAAGAACAGTGTCTCTCTTAGGATGCTTTTCCTCTCTACATGTTCGATGCCTCACGGAAGTAATCTACATCTTATAAAAGGAAGATTTCTTGAGTTTTTTTTTAATTCAGAAACAGAGGTGTTCGATAAAATACACTTTTTTTGGTGAAAGACTTTTGTAAGGTACAATATTTTTGCCTTTATTCTCGAGAAAAGCTTTTCATTATTTCTTTTGCATATACAATAATCGCATGTTGGAGTTACTTGCAAAAAATTATGAGGCAACCAAATTCGACTCTTGAATTGGCAAAATGTAGACCATACTATATAGGATCGTAAAACTTGTTCTTTATATGAACTGTAGTATGTAGTTTTCTAGTCTTTTTTCATAGTGTTGAGTACATTTGTATTTGTTTAGCATCTCTTAATCGAGGTTTATTCTTTCACCATGTTCTGCATATGCTTCAATTAGACATTGTCTTGATTCTTCAAATATAGTCTCTGGTGTTTTCTTAAGAAGAACAAGTATTAACATATCGCATCAAAACACTGTTAGATCATACAAATAAACTGTGTCTATTGTTAGGAAATTGCAGGCACTCGTTACCTTCCTGATCATGGCGCAAGAATGTAACATAGAAAAGATTAGAGGCGTCTTGAATGGGTTACTGAAAGAGCTAAAGGAAATACAACCACCAACGAACGCTACTGTTAACATCAATGGACAACCAAGTGAAATACAAAACGAAGAGAAGAGACCATCTTGGTGGGGTTGGGTCAAAAAACGTCTTAGAAACATTGGTAAGATGAAGAATGAGGCTGCAAATCAAGCAAGCGACCATGGAGATGGAAGCAGTCAAGGAGGGAGCAGCAGAGGAAGCATGCAGAACATTGACGAAGATCAAAGGAATACAGACCTCGAGATCCAGAAATTACAGAGTGACATTCTTCAGATGAAAACTGCATTTGACAAACTGAGTGAGTTTCAAAACCAGATGAGCGAGTCGTTGGAGCGTGACTTTAGCTCAAACAAACTCAAAGCAATACTGAAGAAGACGGATTCAGTCAAATCTCGCTTTAACGATCTCAACAACATCAGAAGAAAGCTCTCCAACTTGAAGTCCCAGATCCCATCATTGCTCCTCAAACAATCATCCAAAGGGTTGAACATCACAGATTCTCAAACCGCCGAGGAAAATGGTAAGATCGATGAGACTGGGAGCAACATAAGCTTGCCCGGCTTGAACGTTTCTCCAGATTTCGAGAATTCCTCAGCGTTTGAAGAAGTTGTGGACAGATTTGAAGGCCTGACTGGCTTCACTCAGAAGCTATGCTTGTTGTCATTCGCCGTGTTTCCAGAAAACAGAGAGGTTAAAAGGACAATGTTGATGTACTGGTGGATTGGAGAAGGTTTCATCCCTTCTAATGATTCTGAGAAGTTGGTAACGGGAATTCTTGATGAATTCTTGGCGAAAGGATTACTTGAGGCGGCCGAAGATGAGCGGAAACTGATACCGAATAGTTATAAAATGGAGCCTCATGTGCACTCTGTAGTTATAAACTTAGCCAAATCCGTGGAGCTGTTTAATCTCTATAGCTCAAAAGGGGATCTTATCATGGAGAAATCGTCCAAGCATAAGGTCTGCCTAGTAAAAGGTTCCTCGTTGCGACAAGAGGCAAAAACATCTGCAATGCAACCGAAAAACTTGAACACTGTATTCAATTCCTCGGAACGTTACCCTGATTTCACTTTCAAGTGGTTTCCGTTTATGGATTCACTTAGAGTGCTTTATTTAGGAAGATGGGAACGTACTGCTAAGCGCCACATTGAAGTTGAGAGCACAGACTTTCTTAGGAATATGAAGGCCCTAAAGAACTTGAGGCTTGCAAGTTTTCAAGGGATCTCGAGGATCGAAAAGCTTGAGAATTCGATCTGCGACCTCCCCAATTTAGAGATCTTTGATCTTAGAGCATGCTACAATTTAGAGGCTCTTCCTGAAGATATAGGCTTACTTAGGAGTTTGGTTTACTTGGATGTATCAGAGTGTTTTATGCTAGATCGCATGCCTAAGGGGATCGCGCAGCTCTCTAAATTACAAGTTCTTAAGGGATTTGTGATCAGTCAGTCTGATGATGAAAGTAACTGTGCAATTAGGTACCTGTTGAACCTTAGGAAGTTGAGTATTACCGTAAACAGATACAGTTTCAAGGTGGAAAATCTGATGGAGTCGTTGATAGGCCTTAAGAAACTTGAGAGTCTGAAAATTGCATGGGGAGCTCGATTCCCTGAGGATGACCAAAAAGGAGGAAAGAGTAAAGAAACTAATGAACCAGAGGAGAAGGAGAACCAAAATAAAAAGGAACAAGAAGATGAGCAAGTGCAGAAAAAGGGACAGAGAAGCCAAGAGAAGAGAGGAGATGCAGAAGAAGTGGGACCAGAAGATGGAACCAGTAGTAAGAAAGAAGATGAGAATGGCGATGGAAGAATTGAGAAGGCTGATCGAGAGAAGGAGAAGAAGGATGAAGAGGTAAAAGCAGAGAGTTTAAAATCTGACCAAGTCAGGAAGGGAAATGAAGGAAAGGTTGATCCAAGAGAAGGGAAGGAGAAGGGAAGTCAAAAAGGGAAAAGCAATGTGGAAGAAGATGGAGATAAAGAGAAGGTTGATCCAGGAGAAGGAAAGAAGAACGACGAGGTAAAAGCAGAGAGCATGAAATCTGAAAAGGTTGTCGAGGAAGAGAAAAAGACAAGCCTTTCCCACGAGGCAACAAAGACGGTCCAGGACAAAGAAGAAGGAGATGGAGATAAGGGGAAGGATGATCTAGAGGAAGCAAAAAAGGGCGACGAGGTAAAAGCAGAGAGCTTGAAATCTGAGAAGATGGCAAGTCCTTCCCGAGAGGCAACAGGGACAAATCAGAACAAGCCAGACGATCAGAAAGGAGAAAACAAAGTGGAAGGAGATGGAGACAAGGGGAAAGATGATTTAAAAGAAGGAAAGAAGCAAGATGAAGTAGAAGACGAGAAATCGNAATCCTCCCAGAGAGTCTGCAGATCCGATCCAAAAGAAGCCAGATGATAATAGCAAAGTGGACAAGGAAGGAAATGGAGACAAGGGGAGAGATAATAACAAGACTAATGATAAAAGCAAAATGGACAAGGAAGGAGATGGAGACAAGGGGAAAGATGATAACAAGACTAATGATAAAAGCAAAATGGACAAGGAAGGANGAGATGGAGACAAGGGGAGAGATGATAACAAGACTAATGATAAAAGCAAAATGGACAAGAAAGGAGATGGAGATGGAGATAAAGGTATAGCTGATCCAGAAGAAGGAAAGAAGCAAGAAGAGGCGGANTGTCGAGGGAGATGAGAAAACAAGTCCACCACAAGAATCCAAAGACATAATTCAAAACAACACTGATGACAAAAGCAAAGTGGAAAAGGAAGAAAATGGAGATAAAGGGAAGGTTGATCAAGAGGAAGGAAAGAAGAATGATGAGGTAGAAGCAGAGAGCTCCAAATCAAGGAATGGTGTTGACGAAGTTAAAAAGGCTAAACCTTCCGGAGAATCAGCAGACGCAATCCAGAACAAGGCAGATGATTACCAAATAGACAACAAACAAGAAGAAAAAGAAAATGGAGAAAAAGAGAAAGTTAATTTAGAAGAAAGAGAGAAGAAAGATGAGATAATAGCAGAGAGCTCAAAACCAGACAAGGTTATCGAGAGAGATGAGAAGACAAATCCACCACAAGAATCCAAAGACACGATCCAGGAGAAGCCAAAAAATTACAAAGAAAATAACAAAGTGCAGGAGAAAGGAGATGGACAAAAGAACGGTGATGATTCAAAGAAGCTTGATGGAGAAGAAGCAAAGACTCAGAAGTCAGACAAAATTAAAAAGTTTGGTAAGAAAGTGAGTTTTTCAGAAAACTCAATACCTCCGAACGAAAAGAAGCCAGAGGATCTGAAAAGAGACAGGGCAATGGATAACTCTAAAGATTCAGCCTCAAGGAAACCAAAATGGTATAAAATGAGAAACGAAACTAAGAAATGGATAAGAGGACACCAAGAAACTACACCAAAAGATGTCCCTAAGCTTCCTTCTAGCTTGAAGAAGTTGGAGCTAGAGTGTTTCCCTGATAAAGACCCTCCAAGTTGGTTAAACCCCAAAAATCTTGACAAACTTAAGAAACTCTCGATCAGAGGAGGAAACCTTAGCAGGATCAGTGATGATTCTCCTACTGCAGAAAACAGCTGCGTTGTTCAGATTTTACGTTTGAAGTATCTGCATCAATTCAAAGCTGAATGGAAAGATTTGCATGCACTGTTTCCAAAAATGATGCTGTTGGAAAAATATAAATGCCCGAAAGTCTCATTCTGCCCCACAGATGGTAATGGAGTCTGGAGGTCACAGCCCTAAGCATCACCACATATGTGAAAATAAGCTGCATTGTTTCTTTTGTCATGATAACGACAAAAGCATTTGTAACTTCTTTAACAGATTATGTAACGTGTCTCTAACACTCTTAATAAATACACATCCTCTGCATTTGGAGTAAACGGTTATGGTGTAATATTAGAGCAATTCACTTTCAAAACTTCCCAAAGTTTAGCATTTTTTTGTTGTTAAATCAGGTGTAAATCCGAGACCCTACAGTCCATAGATATATAAGGAAGAAAGATATACATATGTGACCATAAAAGGAAAGAGACTTGGTCTAGAAGAAACCGAGAGATTACTGTAAATGGTTGATGGTCCTATAATATGTATTCTCAGCATATTGAAATTACTAATAGGAAACAAAACAAGTATTTTTTTTAAAACGATCAACAACCAAAACAAAGGTCTTATTCACTCTTCAGCCAGACAACAACAGAACAACGGTTTACGGCAGAAAATATCTTAAAACAGAAACAAGAAATAACAGTAAAAAGAAACCCGGTAAGATGATGTTTCAAGGCCGGTCGTTATTCAACAAACAAAGCTTTAGCCACACGTAGGAAAAGAGTAGGTAAATGACAAGAAGCAAGGATCCAGATATGATGCTTCGTACTGTGTTAGTAGATCTTGCTCCAACTACTTATGTGATTCATTCTTGTGATGATGCATCTCTAGGATCTACCACAACCCATTCCTGCAAATACACGCAGTGTAAAATGCTAAGATGAGACCTGAAAAAGAGACAAGACTTGATGCAAGACGACTCAAATACCAACGACCTGCAAAATAGAAAAATAAAATGATGCAAATGATTTTTGATTGTTTGGTTTGGGAAGTGTTCCTCTTCTGATGAATTCTGAAATCTACTAGAACGTTTGACATACAAAAACATAACTACAAAAGTAATTTTCTGAAGAAAAATAAGACGAAATAGGAATTGATGGTCCTAAATGTTCACTGGAGAGGTAATAGAGTAGAAAGTTGCAACTTACAGAGATTTCGGAGTTTTGTTTGAAGTTTGGGCAAGATTCCTTCACGTCACAAACAGTGAGACTTGGCACTTCGCCTCCTTCAAAAAGTTTCTCCAGCTTCTCACAATGCTTTATGTGCAGGAATTTTAGGCTGCTAGGCATCTCCGGGAAGAGCGTTATGATATTCGGGCAGCAATCTATGCTTAGGTCCTTCAGATTTTTTAAGCTACTACCACAGCTTATAGTCTCCAATGATGGAAGATTCGTAATTGACAAAGTCTCCAATGATTCCAAACGTTCCTCAGCCACACCAGGGAAAAGGTCTTTTGTATCAATACACATCCTTAGCCAGCAACCCTTCACCGATTTGGTCTTGTCAAAGATAGATGTGATCCTTGTGGAGCTACAGTCCACAAAACTCACAGCCACAGCATTAGCTAGGGCTTCCTCATCTAGCTCATTAGTTTCACTGATCTCCATGACTTCCTGTGGACTTGAGGAAGCAAAAAGTGATTGTATATCCTTATAAGGAGCCTTTTCTGTGGGCACCTGGAGAAGACGTTCAGTAGAGCTAGCTTCACTCGATTGAATCCCTCCTATTTCTTCAGACACATGTTCTGAAATTTCTTGGGATGTAACAACTGCCTTGGAGGAGCTGGCATTATCAGATGTCTCACTTGCCATGGCTTTCTTTATTTCATCCCAGTTCTCACGTTTAATATACCTTCCATTTGCCAGAGTAATACGCTTTAGACAACGGATTTTGCTCTCTTTTGGTAAAAACTCCGGTGTGATGGTAACTTTGGTGCCAGCTAGATTCACTTCACGTAGGTAAGACATTTCCTCAAATGATCCCTCAATCGTATGCAACTTAGTACAGCCAGAAACATCAATGAACTCGAGATTTGTAAGTTTCTCGATGTTTGGGATCACTTCTATGTTGGTGGAATCCTTTAGGAGGAGTTTGTTGAGATTGGACAGCTCCTCAATGGTGGTAGCCAACTCGCTAAGGTTTGTGCGCGAGAGATCAAGACTTCTGAGTTCCTTCTTATCCTCGAAGCACACTTCAAGCATTTCCACTAAGTTCGAAGTACCAGAAAGATCAAGGATTTGCAGACCTGACAAGGGCTTCAGACTCGGTAATCTTCTTAATTTCTTACAGTCACGCAACAAGAGCCGAGTCACGGTGTGAAGCTTTTTGGCCTCCGCTGAGTCTTGAAATATTGGCAGTCGCTCTATTTGACTCTCAGAGAAGTCAAGGAGTTGGAGTTTTGTAAGATGATAGAAGTTTTTGTTTTTGCTCTTGTTTTTCTTTTCACCTTTTGTGTTGTCGAAACAAGTTTGAAGTCCACGAGCACCAGAGACATTAACAACCTCAAGCTTCGTTAGTTCCTGTATGTCTGGCAAATCTTCCAACAAAGGGCAGTCTTTGATGATGAGACAGTGAAGTTCCGTCAGTAGTGAAATGCTTGAGGGGGAGGATGTGATCTGGAGCCCAGAGAGGTGAAGACTTTGAAGTTGCGTTAATGCCTTAAAAAAGTCATCGGGGATTTTCTTCAGGGAGCTAGCACCAGAAACCTCGAGAGCATTTAGTTTTAGAAGAGCCTTAAGCTCCTCAATATCTGTCAGTAGATCACAGTCCCTAATAACAAGAACCCGGAGTTTCTTAAGACTTAAAAAGGACGTTATAAAAGGTTCCAGTGTGGGTTCGAAAAGGCCAAGAACTTCAAGATCATCGAGCTTCTTAAAATACTTTTCAGGAGTTACACGACGCAGACGGTCTCCACTGACCAGAATCGTAGTGATCTTGTCTCCTTTCCTTGCCTGCACTGTTTGTATCATATCATCTATTTGGGTGATTTTCCCTATCCCTTTTATCTTGTCACCAGCGTACACTCTAGAGAACCCAAGCCGAGATTTCCCTAAATGCCCATCACGTCGAGGATCAAGTAGATTGCTCATGGCCATCTCTGGTACCACCACATTGTTTTCTTGTATCCTCAGCATTCCCCGATTAATAAGGTCCATCAGGATAGAATGACCCTCCTGATAGGCTTTTTCTACAGACCTAACAGGATCAAAGTAGCCTTCGAGTACCCATTGAGTGATCAGGTCACGGTAGTAAACACAGCCACAGTGGTCAAAGAAGTCCAAGCTATGCCAAAAACAATCCAAGGTGGCAACCTTGTACGGTCCCCCATAGGTTTCCAATAGCACGTATGCAAGATGAAGGATTGGGTTGATAGAGCCTGGAATGGATTGTTCAGGCCGATTAGCCGAGAGAACCTCTTCTATCAGTTTCTCCATCTTTTCTTTGTCCAGATTGAAAGTGCTCCGAGTTATCTGCTTTAGGGACTTGGCTAGCACGGCGATTGCAGCTGGTGACTTTTTGCTTTTCTCCACCATCTTAGCTATGAAATCCATATCAGTCTTCCAGTCTTCCGAGGTAAGAGACAGGAATATATCCCGCTGCGTGTCCTCAGTGATTGAGTCAACCAAGAGTTGTGACTCATCTGTGGTGTGGAACACGATTTTATCATAAATCTTTGTATCCACCTTCAGCTCAGCTACAGTAGGAGGGACACTTTCCCCATCACCGACCTTGGCTTGGGGCTCACTTCCCTCCTCATTATTCTTTTCATGTGACTCAGTTTCCTTGTCTGACTGAATTTCGCTGTCACTCTTTGCTTCCTCCTCTTGCTCTTCACTTCCCTGCTCGCTCTTTTCTTCACTTCCCTGCTCGCTCTTTTCTTCACTTCCCTGCTCACTCTTTTCTTCATGCGACTCAGTTTTCTCATCGGACTTGGTAGGCTCCTCCTCGTCTCCTTTTCTTCTCGTAACAATGATCTTTAGACGTTTTTCCTGATCTCTAAGAAAATCTTGGTTGATAAGAAACTTCTCAAGTTCCAAACCATTCATCACCGCATCTTCTGTGGTTTTATTTCCTTCATCGTCGAGAATCAATAGAAGATATGATTCATCTTTTATCTCTCCTTGGGCCGTCTTGTCCGTACCTTCAGCCGTGTTCTTCTTCCCAGTCTCCTTCACAGGTTTCAAACCCTTATTGGCCTTATCCTTTTCCTCCTTCTCTTTTCTTTTCTTGTCGGCCAGAAACTTCCTCTTGTTTTCTATCTCATCAACAATCTTCTTCTTCAGATCAGCCACGTCTTTGGCATTCTTCTCTTCTTCCTCATCCTCATCTCTATCATCAATCTCAGTCTCTTCAAAATCAGAGTATACAGACAACTGGGAAGCAATGTTCTCATAAAGCGACCATTCATCCTCAAACTTCTGGTTAAGATGCAAGCATAGAGTCAGGAAGCAACATTCTTGAACAGTTGCATACTCGGCTACCTTCTTGGCCAGCCTCGTCTTCCCGATTCCAGCTTCACCAGCCAACAAAACTCTCCGAGCCTCTTCTTCTCCCAGAACTTTCACTATCTTTTTACACAATTCCTCATCCTTCATCTTTTGACGCAACTCTGCATCATCTGGAGAATGATATTGCGTTAACATGATAAATCTGACATGTTCCTATTTGCTACCAATATCACCAAATCTTCATCATTTCTCTCAGTCAAATACTATTTTATGCAAGAAGCAAACAAAAATTTACAAATAGAGCTCTAGAGGATCAAATCGACAGCTTATATCAACCAGTTCTTGATTTCATAGCACAATTGCAGCATAATCATACAAAAACGACACAAGAATCAAGAAAATTAACCTCTGGAAGTCTGCGCCATGTTTCAGGGGGAGAAGCAGATGAGATTACTTCGCCGCCGGTGAGTTCACGAGCCCCTTTGCCTTGTCTACAAAGCGAAGTCAACCTCTCAGATCATCTCTCTATCTCTCTCCTTTTTCTTTCGTCCTATCAACTCTGTCTCTTTTTTAATACTTAACTATGTTTAGTCCTAAATACAAAAGTCCCTAAAATATAGTATAATCTGTGTAATAGTTTTTAACTTTTCGGTTCATACTTATCTGACAAAAACTGTTTATCTTTCTACAGTCTGTAATTTTAATATTAATTAAAATATTTTGGTTGATTCAATTAAAATTTATTGATTAACCAAATTGTGATTAAATGAATTGAATATCATTGATAGCCGTATTGTGCTTTAACTATTAATTTTTTATATTCAAAAGTATTTTATTCGTATAATCTAAATTACCTTTTGCTAAAATTTATCCATGTATAAACATCAAAACTACGTGTGTCAAAAAAAAACATCAAAACTACGTCGTCTTGCTAAAATTTAAAATTAAAACTAAAATGAGGAAAGTGAAAATCGAACTCATGACCTCTTCAACATCACAACACACCTTTTGCCAAATATCCCATGAAATTTTGTTGTTAAATTTTGTACTTTCATATATGTATTTATATTTTTTGTAGAGAAAGGGGTGACACGTGTCAAGCCGGGAGTCACTCCCTCCTCTCATTATATATAAGATGGAAACAATACATGTGAATTGGACGCTTGTTTATTTTTTATTTAATTAATATTGATAATTACTACTTTAGATTATAAAAATAAAAATATGTATAATATATGGTTTATATATTATTTATGAATGTTTTGATTTTGAAATTTTATATAAGAATTGAATAATTATATAAATTTTGGTAGAATTAATATTAAAATATTTTTAGGATTAGTATTTGTTTGATATCGGCATAGAAGGATTGTTGAATATATTTCAACATATGCCTAATATATTTTAAAACTTTATTGATATTTTTATTTAAAAATACATATTTGATGAAATATGTATGGTATTGAATTTTAAATTTTCTTGAATTCTTATTATATGGAAATAGATAATATTCAGTGAAATTTATCACCCAATATATATATATATATATAATTATAATATTGATCAAATGATTTTGTTTGTATTGGGAATAAAACTCAGATGCATTACGAGAAAAGAAACAAGGAAAATAAAAAGTGTAAAATCAATTTGGAATATTTTTTGTGCAAGTTGCACTCTATAAGAATCCCATGTGTTTCTTTCTTGGTGATTGGATTATCTTGTGTTGGGTCTTTCTTTATTGTTTGGCTCTTTCCTTTATCTTTTTTCATTATTATTGCACTATGTGTTGTCACAATAATCTATTCTATTAAAACAGGGTTTATCTACTTAAA
>OVAU01001584.1:2966-14412 GCA_900406315.1 Biscutella laevigata subsp. laevigata
CTGGAGAATATTTGATCCTGAAAGTCAGAAATTTTTTACCTCACGTGACGTCATGTTCTGTGAAACAGAGTACCCTTACGCCAACATCACTCCATCGTCGCAGAGCACTCCCGATTTGTCTTATGGCTCATCATCGATGACTCCTCCGCCTGATGATGATGTTGAACCTCCGCCGGCACCTACTCTCTCTGAGACTCCTACAACGTCACCAATGGTGACTCCTACTACTACCTCTGACCCGGTACTTTCTACTTCGGATGGTTCATCACCATCGATTGATGATCATGATCCGCCGCTTGCTCCGGTTGAATCCTCTCCCTCGAGCATTGATGTTATGGACGCTGACCTAGATTCTCCTGCTGCTACTCATACTCCAACTACAGACTCTACTGACTCTGTTTCTGCTGTTCCCAATCACTCTTCCTCGGATACGTCGACATCGTCGAGTTCACCTCCGCAAATACAGCTTGGTCGGGGTCAGAGGTCACGAAATCCTCTGTCTAAACTGCAGGACTATGTTCTGCAAGTTATCTCTGCTCCAGTCTCCGACTCTTCCCCTGAGTCACTTCCGAGAGCCTTTCACGTCACTGCTGATCAGTTTTTCGTGTCCCACAGTGCTTATCTTATGGCTCTTTCGACCTATACTATACCTAAGACGTATGCACAGGCTGTTGTTGATGAAGTATGGTGCGATGCAATGCGCTCTGAAATTGATGCTCTCGATGACAATCTCACTTGGTCGATAGTCACTCTGCCTTCAGGTCGGCGTGCTATTGCGAGTAAATGGGTGTTTACAGTGAAACTTCAGTCTGATGGTACTCTTGAGAGGTATAAGGCACGTCTGGTTGCATGTGGGAACAAACAGATTGCTGGTTCTGATTTTGATGAGACCTTTGCACCAGTTGCGAAGATGACTACTGTACGTATTTTTCTTGAGGTATCTGCTGCACTCAATTGGGAGGTCCATCAGATGGATGTCCATAATGCATTTCTACACGAAGACTTAGATGAGGAGGTCTATATGCAGCTTCCACCGGGATTTCGTGGGTCTGATCCGACTCGTGTTTGCCGCTTGTACAAATCTATATACGGTCTTCGACAAGCTCCTAGATGCTGGTTTGCGAAGCTGCGGACTGCTCTCATTGCTTACGGCTTTACTCAATCCGTCTCTGACTACTCCCTCTTTACCTTAACTAAGGGAGCAGATCGCGTTCATGTCCTTGTTTACGTTGATGATCTCATTATCTCGGGTAATTCTCCTGCTTTGATCACCACCTTTAAGCTGTACTTGAGTACTTGCTTTCATATGAAGGACTTGGGACTTCTCAAATATTTTCTGGGCATCGAAGTTGCGAGGGGTCCAAAGGGCATCTATCTGTGTCAGAAAAAGTATGTCCTTGATATTATTTCTGAGCTTCACATTGCAGATCTTTCACCTGTGGCCTTTCCTCTTGAACAAAATCACCAGCTGGCTCTCGATGATGGTGCTGATTATGTTGATGCTGCAGGTTATCGACGGTTGATTGGCAGATTGATTTACTTGGCTGTTACACGTCCCGATTTATCCTACTCTGTTAACATCTTATCACAATTCATGCAACAGCCTAAGCAAGCTCACTGGGATGCTGCGATCCGTGTGGTTCGCTATCTCAGTGGCAATCCAACTCAGGGTATTTAATCCAACATTCCTCTTACTTTGACTGCTTGGTGTGATTCAGATTGGGCTGGCTGTCCGGTGACTCGTAAATCAACGACAGGCTGGTTTCTATAGTTAGGAGGTTCTCCTGTTTCATGGAAAACTAAGAAACAATTTGTGGTCTCTCGCTCTTCGGCTGAAGCAGAATATCGGGCCATGTCTCTCACGGTTCAGGAAGTCTTGTGGGTTAAAGCTCTCCTTCTCGATTTGGTTATATCTCATACTGATCCAATTACTTTGTATTGTGATAGTCAGGCAGCCATTCATATTGCTGCTAATCATGTGTTTCATGAGCGCACCAAGCACATCGAGAAGGACTGTCACTTTGTGCGCGACGAGCTGATCAAGGGTACTATTCTTACTCGTCATGTTTCTACTCGGAATCAGGTCGCGGACATCTTCACGAAGGCATTAGGGAAACGTGAATTTGACTCCTTTATTGGCAAGTTGGGAGTTTTTGATCATCACTCTCCACCTTGAGGGGGGTATTACAATATGAGTTCTTTCCTTTTCTGTATATTGTCCTCTCTTGTCTTTTCTGAACTGTGATACACATTGTATCTAGGTCATGAACCATGTGTATAAGTTGTACAGCAGCCACTTGTGATGAATAAGAGAAAACCTTCTACTGATCTTAGCTTTCTTGTCAGTATATTTATTTATACGAAGCTTCAGAGTTATTTTTATTAAATTTCAAATAAATAACTTCTAGATTAGTTATAATCATATGTATGTATGTTTAGTTATACAAAACTTTAGGATAATATAAGGGAGTTAAAAACATTTTAAAGTGTTCTACAATTCATACATGAAAACAAGTTACACAATTAAGTTTGGACACGAAAATTCTAATATACAAACTATTACTATGTTACAAGCTTTCGTAAAAAAACATTTGTTATGGCATTCTTCATACTAAAATAAAAGAAGTACGTATAAAATCTCTATAAATTAATAATAATGGAACCACAAAATATTATTAATTTAGAGAGATATTAGTTAATTGTTAGATTAATATTTGTTAATTTATGTTATAAATTAATAAATATTAATTTATAAAAAACAAATTCATGATTTCTTAGAATTTTCTTTTGTATTAAAATAATAAATTTTGTTATATTATTCTATAATTTTTCTTTTTATAATTCATTATAATTCATTGTTTTCATATTATTTAGAATTTTCATTTCCTTTTTACTTATTTAGTAGTTTGGTTGAGCATATAAAAGTTTCATGAGATCACTTTGTTTCATATTTATTTACTGAATTCGATTAAATTGACTAGTTTTGGTCAAAAACCTACACCAATCATAATGTGTCACATAACTTATAACAATAATTTTTCATCTAGAAAGAAATAGAAATTAATAATGAAGAACACATATGTAAAAAATTATGTGAGTATAATATAGAAACAATAAAAAAAATAAGTAGTTTCATGCCCTTAAAAGAATTATAAATGAACTCTAAAAAATTTCAAAATTTATTAAACTTATTAAGCATATTTATATATATAATAAAAATTTATGTAAAATTTTTATATTTATTAATTTATGTTATTAGCGGGACCATATTTTTACATACGTGTTTGAAAAAAATTATTATCTTATTATATTATCGAATTTTGACAATTTTTACATTGATCCAACTCGGGACCGAGATAATTTATTATTTTATAGTGATTATTAANATCGAGTACTAGATGTTTTACTGTAATAGTTTGGAACTAAAACATATACAAAATCATTTTTTCTAACATATTGATTAATAATAATAAAATGTTTGGAAATAATTCTGTGCAAAAGAGNCTAATTTATGGAGGTTTTATTGTAATAGTTTGGAACTAAAACATATACAAAATCATTTTTTCTAACATATTGACTAATAATAATAAAATGTTTGGAAATAATTCTGTGCAAAAGAGGATGAGCTTCCATGATCTTTGTTCAGAATATCTCATTTTTTTCTATATTAACTTTCGTTAACTGCAATGTCTTATTACTTATACAAATCAACATAAGAAACCATCATTTGATGTAAGAGAGAGCCTACTAACTCATCAAGAAGGTTTTAATGTCGAAGCCAATGAGCCTAAACAAGACTCACACAATACATACTGAGTCTTAGAAAGAAACTTAAGGCAGATTTCTCCTTCTTGTTGTTGTTTTCAGAAGCATATTAGAATCTCACAAGGTCGTTACAGAGGACGAACTCTGAAGCTGCCTCTTGACAAGATTAGTGTATATTCCATTCAAACTGAGAAGTTCATCATGAGTGCCTTTCTCAGTAACCTCACCTTCTGATATAACCGCCACACAGTCTGCAGTTTTAACCGTAGATAACCTATGAGCTATCACCAACACCGTTCTTCCTGCCATTAACGAGTCCATTGCATCCTATGCAAACAGATTTCAGAAACTTTAGGATACGAGTCATGTTTTGATTCCCAAGTTTAATGTTTTGTTGTTACCTGAACAAGATATTCGCTTTCAGCGTCAAGTGCACTTGTGGCTTCATCAAGTAGCAAGACTTTTGGGTTTGTAAGAAGCGCCCTTGCGATTGCAATTCTTTGTTTCTGTCCTCCTGAGAGACGTAGTCCGCGTTCTCCAACAACTGTTTTATACTTCTCTGGGAACATTTCTATGAATTCGTGTGCATTCGCCATTTTCTGCACATCATTTAACATAACAATCCCAATCAACATGCGACAAAGAGCACATCAAGAATGGAGAAGAAAGAAATCTTGAGTTGTGCTCACCGCTGCATTTTCTATCTCAGAAACACTGGCTTCACCGTCAAATCCATAGGCGATGTTTTCTTCCACTGAACAGTTGAAAAGAATCGGTTCTTGGCTCACAATGCTGATCTGAAATGAAATGACCAAAATTCAAGATTTTCCGGTTCTATCAAATTACAGGAATGGGTTGAGAGAGTTACCTGTTTGTGAAGGTAGTGATGAGATATTTCCATCAAAGAAACTCCATTAAGCAAAATCTTTCCCTTGACAGGATCATAGAATCTCTCAATCAAGTTGGCTATCGTCGTCTGCATATATAGCAAAATTGCATCATATGAAAATTATTCAATGGATCTTGCAGGAAATTTAGTGGTCAATCCAAACAGAACTGGAAATAAAACCAACTAAAAGTATAAGTTCTTTCACAAACTTTCATATAGCATATATATATTCTACTAAAAACAAACTCAATTCGAATAGATATCAAAACAAATCAAATGGTTTGAACTTACTTTTCCTCCACCACTTGGTCCTACAAGTGCAACTTTTGAACCTGGTGTCAACCTCAACGATATTCCCTGCAATTTTTTCAGGTGATTAAGTGATGGTTGAAATTGTAACAGTTTCACGAATGCAGATTTATATCTACGGTTCAAGAATCTGCAAATTTTTGTATATCTTGGACTCTTGAATCATTAAACTCTTTTGTAAAAAGAAAACCAAAACTTTATTTGTTCAACCACACTTTCAATCATGCTAAATGTTTCTAAGTTGAAGGATGTATAGTTCCTATGAAAAATTTATGATCTAAACTGTAAAGTACATACAAACGAAGATTTTGTGTTACCTTGAGTATCATGTGACTAGGACGAGAAGGATAAGAAAACCAGACATCGTTTAATTCCACATCTCCGTCAGGATTACTGCCACCACAATGTTCCCGAGACGTAAACCAAAACTGTTCTTACGATATAGAAAAATTACGTTCACGAATATAAGAGAAATCTCACCCGACCGGACACTGATCCCCTGAATTTGGCATGCTAGAAACACGGTCCAAGATCTGAAATACCCGTCTACTAGCTCCTGCAGCTTTCATTGCAGTTGTGTACAAACTCGATAAAGAAGATACCGATGAACCAACTGCCAAAACATTATCTTAGTTTAAAATACAATAATTCTTTTGAAAAAATCCATATCAAGAAACATATATGCAAATGAAACCTGTGAGGCTATAAAGAATGAAGGAAGTGAGTGCTCCTACGGTCATGGAACCAGTGATTGTTAAGTATGCTCCATAACTAACAACTGTGATAACAGATAATGTGAAAGCAGCATTTAGTCCTCCAAAGAACAGCCCAACAAGAACCTAAAACACCACCCAAATAAAAAACAGATATATCCTCTCAGAGAAATATCAAAAGTTTAAATTATACAATGGTTTATGCCACAAAGAAAAACGCACAGCTTGTTTGAGTCCTAGCTTCAAAGTCTCATCAACTTTTTCGGAGTATTGAGATACCATATAGTTTTCTTTCGCAAAAGATCTTACAGTTCGGATGGCACCAAAAGATTCCTACATATTGATCCAATCAGCTTAAAGAGAAACATCAATAAGCACTGAATGAATAAAGTAACAGAGTTCAAACCTCAGCAATTGATGCAGCAACAGCAGCTGCTGCTTGAGTTGTGTGTGAAAGTTCACGGAGATATCGGCCAAATTGTTTCACAGCAACTGAAATCAGCGGAACTACTGCTAGTGCCAACACTAAAAGCATGGTTGATGAACAAGAAGATGAGTCAGTTTGTTTATTCCATCTATTACTATTAGTACAAAACCTGAAAGAGAAAAGAGAACCTTCTTACATGTTAATTTCCAAGATGATGTGAACATGAAACCAACTCCAATTAGCGCAGTTGTTACATTACGAAGAGCTTCAGAAAGATTTGTAGTAGCAGCATTTTTTATGATTTGGGTGTCTTCAGATAATCTACTTAAGAGTTCTCCGGTTTTTGTGACATCATAAAATGCTATTTCCTATTAGCAGAGAACAACCAAAACGAAACACTTTTTCAAATTCTTTCTCTGATAAAATTCAATCAAGTTCTTGTAGAGTTAGTTCTTTAGGCATCAAAAGTCATGGTCTATGCACGAACGACTAACCAAAAGTAAACAGAGGGACGGATAAAGAAAATCATAAGAATCTTGAGAAATATGTTGAGACATATTCTTCACACCTGATTCATTAGGTGTTTGAACAAGTCCTTTCTCAGTCGAGCCACAACTCTTTCGCTGGCAGAACCAAATAGCCAAGCTCGCAAAGCCGTGCATATTGACCTAAAGAAACCCAGAAAATAGAATCTTATAAGTTAGAAAAACTAAACTCTAAAGATCAAGCGAGTACTGAGGAAGAATTTTGAAGATGATAGTTACCCGATTACAACAATAAGCAAAATGATTACAACAGCGTTCATAACAGCATGGATGGAATCCGCTTGCTGTTCAGGAGTCTTGACATCTCTAGATACAATATCTATAATCATTCCACCAAATTTTGGCTGCATTTCAAAGAAAGTTAGGCTTTCTTATTTCCCTCTACAGTATAATCATAACAATCCCACTTATGAAGTTAACTCCTAAAACAGCATAGGGAGAAGTAAATCAAATAAATAGGAAGTTGAAGATGGAGAAAAGAGGCATACAACGAGGAGATTAGTTGTTGAAGCTATCAACAAAGCAATGGTACCAATCACTAGCTTTCCAGCATCCGGCTTTGCCTGAAATCATGACATTTGAGACTTTTTGAGTATTGACGTATCTTTACACGAACTATTTTATTACCAAGAATCACTCACCAATGCAAAGACTCTGCCAAATCCAACATTTGCTGCCTGAAAACCTAAATAAGATTATAGAACTTGTACATACGATGAAAAGTTTCTGTAAAACAGCACAAACAATTACCTCAACTACACCGCTCTCCAGATCATTTGGTCCATTTTCGCTTTTCTCCTCCCCATTCTCTTTAGACTTGTCCTGCATATGATAAAGAAGATTGAGTAAACAAACTAACATTTAGAACTTCGATTTTGTTATGTAGAATCAAGGTTTTCACTAAAGCACATTTCTAGATTTTAGGCATAAACATGAGAACTCATAGTTTGGCAAAAAAAAAACAAATGCAAGAATCAAACTTTGAATCTATAATTTGGCAAAATCAAAATTGAACAATAATTTTAAGTAACATGACACTTGGGAGGGCTTGAAGACCCAAAATTCTTCAATAATTTTGATAATCTGCCTCAAGTTCCAGACACTGAGTGAAGCAACGTAAGGAACTTTCCATGGATAATGAAACTTTAGAAAAGCATGAATCATGTACAGTGAGAGATCGAATAAAGTCAGACCTGATTCTGCAACAGAGGATCTCTATAGCTACCACTTCCACTAGCATAACCTCTGTTTGACGGACCAGTCAATAGTTTCTTGTTGCCCATCGAAAAATCTCTAGCTTTCTATTTTCTTCTTGGGGGGGTTTTCTTATTTCAGTTAAGAAAAAATGTCAAGGTGTTTCGATAGAGAATTTACGGATTCTAAAAGGATCTTATTTTCCAGCCATGGAAAAATCCAATTGTGAATTTCTTTTATTTTTCTGTGAGGATGTTTCCTTTGAGGAAACAAAAAAAAAAAAAATCTAAAGTGACTAACACGTCAGAGTTTAGTTGGTAAGGCAAAATACCAAAATCAACAATAACTTTTTCTACGTTGAGCTGCATATATTTAAATTAAAAAGAAAATATAGTGTTTCTACGTACGAGTGTGGAATTTTTTTTGTTCTGATAAATAGTTTGGAAACTGTTTCATAAGAAAACTGCTAAAGTTTGCCCAGGATGATTTATGAATTATGGTGATTAGGAATCTAGGCTGGTGTTGGTGCTGTTGTATCATAATTTAGCTTCAAACTCTGTGGAATAGCAACAAAAAGAAAGTTATAAGGGTCAAATAAAAAGAATAGTGTAAGGTCCAAATTAATACGTTACACTGATAAGAGCATCTGCAATGGTAGATACTCATTTTAAGTATTTTAATATTAAAATAATGTTAAATATTGTAAAAAAACAATAAGAAACTGATGTAGATATCTGACAAAAATGATGCTCCAATGGTAGAGTATCTTAAATTAAGAAACTCAATCAATTTGCTCAAGCCTATTCAATTAAAATTAATTTGCTCAATCCTATGAAATTGAAAACTCATTGTATCCAATTCCCAATCCTATTCAATCAATTTGCTCAATCAATATGAAAATCGAATTCATTCCTTTTGAAAATCGAACTAAATCAATCAGAAAATTAAACATGAAAACTCAATGTATCTATAATTCCACTTCCTATTCAATCAATTTGAAAACTCATTGTATTTTTGTTTCCAATCCAATTCAATCAACGCTTCCTTATTCAATCAATTTGAAAACACAAATTACCTTCTTTTTGGTGTTTGTCTTATGCCTTCTTCTGCTTCAGTCTCCTCCTTCTCCATCATCTTCTGTTTCAGTCTCCTCCTTCTTCCTCTATATGCGTGCCTCTCTATGCCTTCCTCTCTCTGCATAAACAAAACAAATGAAACATTGAAAGCAGACATTAAAGTGACCACAATCTTCCTGATCCAGGACCATACTTCTCAGGATGAGAATTCCAGACATTAGAGTGACCCAAAAACATAGTTTATCAGCCTATGATAAACAATCAATGGTACTAAAACAATCAATGTTTTACCAACTAAAACAATCAAGAAATCAAAGACACAGTTATTGCCATCCTTATCATCATCAAACAACAAATTAACTATGACAATATCAACCTGTGATATTCAATATCAGCACAAAACTGAGATTTCACAATATATTGAAGCACAGAGAAAGAACCAACCAAACCATATGAATTGTTCTAATGAGGCAACTCTTTATGTATTTTCACAATATCAGCAAGTCCTTTATGTATTTTCACACTCGGAGCAAGTATTTTCACAAAAACCATGAGCCACAGAACGAAACAAACAGTTTTACCTGACTTCTGCAATGGTCATCTCCAATGTCCTTCTCTTTAACTTTGTTTCCTGTGAAAGATAACAACAGTTCATTAGAAAAATATGAACATATTATAAGAACATAATGTAACATTTAACAGAATGTAACAAATAGGAAACTACAATCATTTAGGATGTTGCACGTTTCAAAGATAATAAATGATCAGAAAAATCCCAATTAACCATGAAGCATGTGAAATAATGTTTATAAGAAAGGGAGATTCAAAGTGTTCACTCAGAGAAATGGCTATGCATCTTCATTGACAAAACAATAACAAACAATAGAATGTAAAACTGGTCAAAAAACTACATATTATAAAATGCAATACCTGTTGGAAAAGTCAAGAACTTGTGGCAGCCGTAATCAACAAAGGCTGCACAAGTATTTCAACAAAATAAGGCAAACAAAATGCAAGACTCATGTGAATGGCATATTTGTGGAGCCCACTGTCACTATGCTGCATAGTAACTCTATCTTTTCGCCACTATAAATAGACGTTAGAATTCATTTGTAATATTCACCGAAAAACAAAACCTCAGAGAGAAAACATAAAAGAAACGTTCTTATCTTTCTTATTCCGTTCTATCAAGGNAACAAACAATTGATTGTAAAACTGGTCAAAAAACTACATATTATAAAATGTAATACCAATGGTAGTCTTTTTTTCTTCTTTTAAAAACATTTTTATTCAGACTTGATTTGGGTCAGCCAATTCGGTAGTNTTATTCAGACTTGATTTGGGTCAGCCAATTCGGTAGTCTCATTCTGAATTCAGTCTACTATTTTATTTATATCTAATAACAATAATATTTTAATGTATTTTGATTGATTTTATTGTATTTGAGATATATTGTTATTAGATATAAATTAAAAAATTAAATATAAATAATCAATAAAAATAATTAAATAATTATTTCATTTAGATATTGGATATTGCAAAAAGAAAAATAAAAAATTTTATGGGTTTGATATTGATCTTTATAATATATAAAAATGTTAGTATTAAAAATATAATTAGCATTGTAAGACTTTTCTTGAGAAAGTATTTTATTTATTGTTTATACTTATAATAGACGTTATATCAATGTATATATCACTGAATTATCTTCTTTGTGAAAATATCAAATTTTGTATTTCGGTATAAACTCCTTGTTATATAAATGTATCAAAACTTTAACAACGTATACCGATCTACAATTTTTACAACTAGTGCAATGACAAAATATTATACATATTCTGAAAGTCGCATTTTGGTTTGATGGAAATGCCCATAAATTCGTGTATTCTATCAACACATTTTTTTTGTAAGTTGTCCTGTTCCGTAATCTGATGAGGTCTGTCTAACCATGAACGGAAATATTTACTGAAATTATATGAAAACATTTCTATTTGCGACTTGAAAGGAATTAGAGAGCTATGTTTGGGGTTTCTATCACTGAAAAAAAAGTTTTATAGTGTTTACAAAAAGAATTTAGACATTTTTTACGCGAACTAAATCGTTGGAAAATAATGACAAATCCGTTGGAAACACCGTTAGAAACTTTTAATAGTCATATTTTGTCGNATATATCAGCAAGGCGTTTTTCATTAGAAATTTTGCAAGATTCTACAGGATTCCAACGTGATTACCATTATCGATGTTCCCTCGGAATTTCGTCGATTATTTCTCATATATTTAAATCAGCATACTATTTTGGTAATGATTGATACTAAATAAAATTTTAATCAACATGATACATACAAATATTATATATGAATTGGACTAGTAGGAAACATAAGTGTATTCTTTCTTTTTGTTTCTCCTTTAACGAAAGTTAGATATTTTTATTTTCGAAATAATGATAACTTATTTTCTTTCAAAAAAGTAACAAGTAAAACAAGCAATATCTTTCGTTATTTCTAATAGTTATGTATCTTATAGTATTA
>OVAU01001585.1:0-14410 GCA_900406315.1 Biscutella laevigata subsp. laevigata
AATTCAAACCCGCGCAATGTGCGGGTCTGCCCCTAGTTAAGTATATTTTTGGCTAGACTCTTAGTATTCATCTATTTGTTTAGTTTCTATGTATCTTAATCTTTATCTATAAGTTTGACTAGTCTCTTTGTATTCATAGATTATATGTTGTATAAATACTCATGTATTCTCTCTATCTTTTTTTTTGTGGGCCACAACTCACTAGCTCAAATTCTCATGAATAAGAGGAGCATATGTTCTCACGGGAATTCGAAGCCCTGGTCTGGTAACAATGCTGCTGTCAAGTGTTTACCACTGGACTAACGACACTTGTTGTATTCTCTCTATCTCAAATCATCAATAATAATATCAATCATTTCACAATCTCTGCATGGTATCAGAGCCAAGTTTTGTTGAGATAATCTTGAAAATAAATTGAATTAGAGGTAAAGCCTTATCTCTAAGGTTGTTAGGATTATGAGTTACCTAGCCTTTAAATAAGGAAATATCTAAAATATGGAAATTAAGTTTAGGAGTTATCTATTCCTATGTGTTTTATGATTACTTAATATATATATAAGTTATGCAAAAGTGTTGCATAACTTATGAATTTTAGAGATTGAGTCTGAGACATTAAAAGTGAGTTATACTATCAGTTAAGAGAGTTATTCTTTGTTGAGAAACAATTGCGTACTTTACTTTATTTGGTATCAGAGCTTAAGGAAGTCGATCTCGAGAAGCTATGTCAGGTGACATCATACTCGTGAAACTGAAGGAAGGTGGTGGCCCATCGTCCATCGTGTGTCCCATGCTGACTACAACCAATTATACAGTGTGGGCGATCAGGATGAAAATCATGCTCAAGGTCCACGACATATGGGAGGTCATCGAGTCCGAAACCACACAACCAACTGATACGAAGAAGAACAATATGGTGATTGCTCTATTGTTTCAATCAATACCCGAAACCCTAAGACTTCAAGTTGGAGAATTGGATACGGCGAAGAAGGATTAGGACGCGATCAAGTCCATGCACGACGGGGCAGAATGAGTGAAGGATGCTCGTTTATAAACTTTGATGGCCAATTTCGAACGATTAAGGATGAAGGACACAAAGAAGATCAATGACTTCGTTGGCAAGGTATCAGAGATCTCGTCAAAATCCACATCTCTTGGGGTGACTATTGAGAATTCGAAACTTGTGAAGATATTTCTAAATTGTCTTCCGCCGAAAAAGTATACACACATCGTCGCATCACTTGAGCCAGTTTTGGATTTGTACTCCACGAGCTTCGAAGACATTATAGGGCGACCTAAGGCGTTTGAAGAGCTAGTTTTAATACATGAGGAAGAGGATGCTCATGCAGATCAAAGCAAGTTATTGTACAAAAGCTCGAATCTAAACTCATATCAGAAGAATGAGTCGGGGGAGACAGAGGAGGTCGAGGAGATTGATCTACGTGGAGAGGAAAGGGTCATGGTTGACTTAATGGCGCACATGATGCGTCTTGTATCACTTGTTACCGATGCGATAAGCTTGGTCATTATGCATCAGATTGTCCTGATATGTTACTTAAGCTACAAGAAGCTCAGGAGAGCGAAACTAATGATACTTAGGATGCATATGCTTTGATGATGCATGAAGTTGTATATTTGAATGAGAAGAGTTGTGAGGCAAGGAAGTTTGAGACCAGCAACGATGGAGAAAACATATGGTATCTTGATAATGGAGCAAGTAACCATATGACAGGAGATAAACGGTACTTTGACAAGCTCGATAACTCGGTCTCGGGAAAAGTTCATTTTGGAGATGATTCACAGGTAGACATAAAAAATTAGGGCACGATAACATTCATAGATGCAAAGGGAGAAGTACGCGTGATGACTGACTACTATTTTATTCCATATCTAAAAAGCAATATCATTAGTCTCGGTCAAGCTATGGAAGCAGGTTGCGAGGTTAGATTGGAAGGTGACTATTTAACGATGTATTATCAGCGGGGGAAAATACTTGTGAAAGCACCTAGATCACATAATCGGCTATACAAAGTTCGAATGAGGTTGAGGAATACCACACGCCTATTGCTTTCATCCATCACTGAAGCGAGTTGTTGGCATGCACGGTTGGGACATGTAAGTTATGGAATGGTCAAGTTAATGGTCGACAAAGAGTTGGTTCAGGGAGTTCAAAAGTTCGTGACTGAAAAGGATATCTGCGACTCGTATTTTCTCGGAAAACAAACCCGAGAGGCCTTCCCACAAGTTGCTGCTTATCGCGCCACAAGGAAATTATAGCTCATTCATGGAGATTTGTGTGGCCCAATATCGCCAACCACGAGTGCATGAAACAAATATGTCTTTATCATTATCGATGACTACTCCAAATGCATGTGGATGATATTGCTAAAGGAGAAAGGAGAGGCGTTCGAGAAGTTCAAAAGATTTTAAGGCAATGGTTGAAAAGGAACCAGGGACGAAGATAATTACTTTTAAACGGATAGGGGAGTCGAGTTTGGATCAGAAGAATTTAATATGTGTTGCGCGGATGCCAACATCAAACGACATCTTACTGCACCGTATACGCCACAACAGAATGAAGTAGTGGAAAGGAGAAATAGGACAATGATAGAGATGACAAGAAGTATCCTCAAACATATGGGAATGCCTAATTACCTTTGGGGAGAAGCAATAAGACATACTACATATCTGTTGAATAGAGTATCAACACGAGCACCGAAGAACGAAACTCCGTATGAAAATTTCAGGAATAAAAAGCCGAACATTGAGCATGTGCAAATTTTTGGTTGCATTGCGTATGCTAAGATCGAGAAGTCTATCTAAAGAAGCTTGAGGATAGATCGCACAAGCTCATTCACTTCGAAACTGAACAGGGGTCGAAAGCATATTGTTTGCTTGATCCACAAACGAGAAAGATAGTAGTTAGTCGCG
Source organism: Biscutella laevigata subsp. laevigata (assembly GCA_900406315.1). Taxonomy (NCBI): domain Eukaryota; kingdom Viridiplantae; phylum Streptophyta; class Magnoliopsida; order Brassicales; family Brassicaceae; genus Biscutella; species Biscutella laevigata. The sequence continues at coordinate 2,929 of OVAU01001585.1, forward strand.
ATGTTGCTTTTGATGAAGCGAATGGATGAAATTAGAGTTATAGTGGGTCTGATCATGTTGGTGACTCGGGTGACTTTAGTATAGGTTTCCATGAATCTGGAAATCATGGACTTCAAGAGAACGAAGATGGTGGTGAGGATACGCCAAACCAAAGAACAACGCCATCGTTGGGTGATCGCAAGAATGCGAGTGACGGCCGAGATGGTGACATGCTGTCGATTGGTGATGATCATAACGACTGAGATGGTGAGCAAAACGTTGAGCAATCAACAAGAACCGAGGGCGACCACAGTTCATCGCCGCTTGTGTTATGTAGGTCGCAGAGACAAAGCAACAAACCAAGACGTTTTGAAAACTATATCTTAATGGCAGAGGAAGAAGGTGAATTGTTGTTAATGTGTATCAATGATGAGCCGAGAAGCTTAATGGAAACTAGTGAGATTAAAGAATGGACTGATGCGTGCCTGGACGAGATAACCTCTATAAAAAAACTAAAGACTTGGGAACTTGTTGACTTACCAGAGGGGGTAATGGGTTTTTAAGATTAAAAAGAATTCAGATGATAACATCAACAAGTACAAGGCTTGACTCGTTGCGAAAGGATATGTAAAAAAATATGGGGTAGATTTTGAGGAAGTCTTCGCTCCCGTCGCCATAATAGAGAAAATAAGACTCCTTATTAGCATCGCCGCTTCTATCGGATGGGAAATACATCACTAGATGTTAAAATAGCTTTCTTGCATGGTGAGTTAAAGGAAACGGTTTATGTCAAGCAGCTTGAAGGGTCCGAGAAAAAAGGAAGCGAGAATAAAGTCTTTAAGTTAAAGAAGGCACTCTATGGGTTGAAACAAACACCAAGAGCTTGGAACACTAAGCTGAACTAGATTTTGTTGGGACTAAAATTCGTTAAATGTTCAAAAGAGCCATCAGTCTATCGTAAGGAAGAACAACTTGACTCCTTATTGTCGCTATATATGTGGATGATTTATTTGTGACAGGAACATCATTGGAGATGATCTTACGGTTCAAGGGAGAGATGTCGACAAATTTTAAGATGAGTGACCTTGGAAGTCTAACGTACTATTTGGGAATCGAAGTACTACAACATGATAAAGGGATCACGCTAAACCAAAGGGGATATGCGCTTAAGATTCTCGACGACACTGGTATGAGAAATAGTAACTCGGCTTGTACACCTATGGAGACGGGTCTGAATCTCGAGAAGTTTGAGGAAGAAGAAGAAATCGATGCTACAAGGTTCAAAAGAAATGTTGGATGTTTTCGGTACCTACTTTACACACGGTCGGATTTATCTCTTTGTGTTGGGATATTGAGTAGGTTTATGGAGAGTCCGAGAGAATCACATGGTGTTACATTGAAGCATGTACTTCGGTACTTGAAGGGAACAATTGATCTCGGGTTAACATATGAACGATGCTTGAGTATTCCCAGATTAGTAGGTTATTGTGATAGCATTCACAATGTTGATCCTGACGACGGAAGAAGCACGACTGGGTACATTTTCTTTGTTGGAAAAATTCCGATAACATGGTGTTCACAGAAGCAAGACACAGTTGCACTATCTTTCTGCGAAGCAGAGTTCATGGCCGGAACAGAAGCTGCAAAACAAGCAAGATGGCTTCAAGAACTACTTAGTGAAATCTCTGGAAAATCGAGTGAGAAAGTGACGATTTACATAGACAATAAATCAGCCATCACCTTGACAAAGAACTCGGTCTTTCATGGTCGAAGCAAGCATATTCATCGACGATATCACTTCATTAGAGAGTGTGTAGACAACAAGCAAATCAAAGTAGAGGACATTTCAGGGGAAGTACAGAAAGCCGACATACTAACAAAAGCATTTGGAAGAGCTAGGTATGCCAAGATGAGAAGCCTCATAGGATTTCAAGATCTAACGAGGTATTCAAGCTTAAGGGGGAGATTGTTGAGATAAGCGTGAAAAATAAATTGAATTAGAGATAAAGCCTTATCTCTAAGGTTGTTAGGATTAGGAGTTATGTATTCTTAAAATAAGGAAATTAGGTTTAGAAGTTGTTTATTCCTATGTTTTATGATTATTTAATTTATATATAAGTTATGCAAAAGTGTTATGGTCTATAACCCTCAAGACTGGCACGTGTTTGCTACCGAGCTCAGCGAGCTACAAGATATATGAGACCAGCTGCAACCTATAAGTTTGATTTATGAACTAAGAGATAACAATGTCAGGGCGGACTACCTCGCGAAGACGGCCTAAAAAAGAGGCACAATTTTCTCCCATGTAGGAATGACTCTCCCACACTGGATTACGTTGGAGACTGCCCATTCAACTAGAAGCAAGTTTAGATATTTTCTGTATTTCGTGACAAAAAAAACTTATGAGTTTTACAGATGAGTCTAAGACATTAAATGTGAGTTATACTATCAATAAAGAGAGTTATTCTTTGTTGAGAAACAATTGCGTACTTTACTTTAGGTTACATTCATGAGTTTTGGTCTAGCGATCAAGCTCCATTTTTTTTTTATTGAAGTCTATTGTAGACCTCTGGTTCTGATCTAATGATTGAATATGTTCTTGATTTTCAATTTATTTTTAAGCTAAATGCTTCTATTTCTCATTCAAGCTTGTGCCTCTGAATCATGTTTCTACTTGTTATTCAAGCATTTATGCCTCTGAATCTTATCCAAGTACTTCCAAAATTAAAGTTCATCATAAACCTCTTATTTCTCGTGGTCCTGCCCATCCTTTGACGTATCACAACTCTGGTAATTGTCTCATGCATTAACTATTGGCGCCACCACATTTCAAATACCATGTCAATCCACATTAACAAAACTGCTTCCGCACACATTTCCATGATCTTGCTGTCAGGATTGGACTGTCTATACCGTCCATCTTGAAGAGACTTGCTAGAGTATTAAGTACATTTTTGATTAATCTCTAGTATTCACTATTGGTCTAGTTTTAATGTATCATAATCTTTATCTATAAATTGATTAATCTTTTTGTATTCATAGATTCAATCTTGTATACGCATGTATTCTTTTTTATCTCAAATCAAATAATAACACTAATCACTCCACAATCTCTACACTTGATTCATATTATTCCTCGACACCTTCAGTAATAAAAAAATTGGCTTCCTAGCATATGAAAATTTAAAATTCTTCTAGTGATTCTCTTTAAAATCGTTTAAGTGTAGCAAAAATCATAGTGATGAGAAAACAAGAGAAAGAAAGGGACATTGAGGGTCGTTGATTCCTCGGACAAGTGCGCGTACTATTTTCCTTTTTTACCTTTTTTTATTTTCTCGTTTTTCCTATATTCTCTCTTCTATCTTATTACAAATTTTGCTTTTGTTTATTTTTTTTTAAATTTCAAATGTTTTTGTTTGTCGATTTTGTAGCTTGTCCTTTCTTAGTCGTGCCCAGTCCAATCTTTTGTCCAGCCTTGGATTTAACAATTTTAGATATTTGAATTTCTCGGTTTAAGAAAGAATTAGTGAAACCGATGGTTTGAAAGATACTACATTGAATATCATTAATTTATTAGCTTTATATATTTTCATAGATTCACTGTTGTAATATTATGTTTTTTTTTTTCATTTAAAATTATATTGATACCGTAAAAGATACAAGATATGATTTATTTTAGAACACATGATATGATACGTTTTTGAAACACACAAATAAACAAACTAAAATCGACGGTTGCAACCCAACCCCGAAAACTAAACCGACGATATGCATAGATGATCCCAGAAACAAAGAAACTACTAAAGACGACCTGACAATAGACAACAATAGCTATCCATTGTACCGAGTTACGAAAGGTTGAAGTTGGAGGCTGAAGAGAAACCAACATCGATGCCGCTTTATTAGGAGAGCCGTGAACGCCTAAAGACGAGTACACTATCTTCCACTCGAGGTAGCGGGTTAATCCACAAGTAACAGTAGACGAAACATGATGCTCTGGAAGTCTCGCAGGACTACGCCTGTTTTGACCCGAGAGGAACTTCCAAGGCACGAAATAGAACTCCAGTTAATACTCCAAACCGACCGGAGCACGGAGGACAGCCCCATCCACAACTTGAACGAACCGGAAGCAACAAAACCTAACCCAAAATCGATCCTAGAATAACTCTGGGAACCCATCAAGCTATCCAATCGAAAAATAGAGTACGGGTCATAAACTAGGCCATAAACCAACTAAAACGGGACCAAATCTAGTCTTAACCAAGAAATCAGATCTAGAAACTTAAACAAAAACATAAATAATCAGGTATATCTACAACTACGGAAAATATTCTCATAACAAGAATATCTTGTAGATTCAATCTTATCAACAACAGGAAAAGGAAAATGCAGAGTATAAAAAAAGATCCAAGACACAAAGAAATCAGATCTGTAATGCTAAAAACTTACTACAACTCTTTTTTTTATACTCCGCATTTTTCTTTTCATGTTGTTGATAGGATCCAAGACACAAATGAGGAAAATGCGGAGTATAACCAAATCTAGTCTTAACCAAGAAATCAGATCTGTAATGCTAAAAACTTACTACAGATCTTTTAACAATATAAGCATAACACTAGTCTTGTCTTAAATCAAAAGGAAGAGTGTACTACGACTCAAACCCCAACTCCCCCATAAAGTTTGACCTGATCTGAACAAAAAGAAAAGCAAAACAAACACCCAAATACCAGCAACACAACAACTCAGTTAACTACCTCGTACTACTTTCTCCTCCTATTCAAGTGCATGAAAAGCTAACAACAAACACAACCACGCCATTACTCGAGTTGATGCAAAATGTCCTTCAACTCTTGAATCATATCCTTTACGGTCCTCCGGTGTGGAAGACCAGTCAGTGCTTCTGTATCCGGTGTTCCATCTCACACGCTCGCTTGAACAATGTCTTTGTGCTTCAGACCCGACTTATGTCCCGAGTCGTGAGACACCTTCCTGTCTTATGTGGCATTTAGATGCTCGTTCATCCGTGTCTCCTGAGAATACGTCTTCGGCTGTCACAAGATTTCATAAGGCAGCAGTTCCACCTTCTGTTCCATGTTCACCAGACCAAACACTAGAAACGAAAACGGTATGTAGAGGTTGGTTGATCCCACAAGGCCCCTTTCAACTATCTTCTCAAACATAATCTTCCCAATATAAACTCGAATCCCATTTGTAATATCACAAACCAGGCGAACTCATGAAGTGTTGACATAACTGGAAGTTATCGTTGGATCCAATTGTATCCACTCAGAGAGTACAAGGCACCCAACTATAGTTGAAACTCTGTACTCTTCAGACTTTCCCACGTTTTCACTTGAGTCCCTGAGAAGAAAACAGCTAGCTCATCCTTACTCAGACTATCAACAACAATTTCTCTTTTAACTTCATCCTTGTTCAGCGGGGCCTACTCGTAGTAAGAGTTTATTCGAGCAGCCAAAATTTTCCCTAATCGACCATGCACATAAACTACAACTTCTGATTCCTCAAACTTGATTTCCGGGAGATGTGCATAGAATTCCAAAACTACCTAACTAGAGCTCATATATATATGTTCTATCTGAACTATCAAATACCACATGCCTATGCTCGATCAATTCACATTTTTAGAAAATGTCAAACCTTTCTTTAGTCATTCTGTTCTGAAATCGTTGATCAGATTGTGACAGTGGCTTCGAAGATTGTTTTTGACTTGATTCCTGGTTCACCCGAGCTTGCTTCACCGATGAGACGTCCTGAGTCACCCTAGTTTCCTTTCTTTTCTGATTTCTCGTGACTCGGATAATACCAATCCTTAACCTCTCTTCTGATTCATCTTCTTGCAATGACTCCAGATTCAGCTTACGCTTTGAATGTCTTCCTCCTCTGCTTCCCTGTGTAGTTGCCACCACGTCAGTGACAATTTTCGACAAGTCGCACGAAAACTCGTCCTAGTCAGACTCGAACACTAGTCGTGGTTCCTCTTTCATCACCAGATCTTCTAGAGTCTTCGATTTTTGCGTGGATGATTCAACATCGTATTCTGCTTGTGCACAACGAACGAAGCTTCTTCATGAGCAAATTCCCGTATTTTCTATTGTCGGCGTAGTTGTGGTCATTTTTGAAACTGTTTCAAATGGATTTTGAAACTTCGAGTTTATTTCGATTATCTCCTCGATGATTGGTGGTTATGGTACTCAACTCGTTGAGTCCATTCCACCAGTGATTGAATTTCGGCATGCTCCTCGATTGTCAACTCTTTTATCCTCCTGGTTATGTCCGTATCACCAAACTTTGCATCGTCACTAGAGGACTTAATAGGACTTCATCATCTTCTAGTTCGATGTTCTCCACTATTTTGACCATTTTTTCGTTAAGTTTTTTTTCAAGATGAGATTCAAGTTTTTTCGATTTAGATAATTCGATAGCATATAGAGAGTCACATCACTTCACAAGATACTTTGCACACTTCTCTAAGCTTTTTGTTCCAACTTCCCACAATCATCATTACTTCCATTCATCCTTCCAAGGCAAAATTTATTTTGCCCCTATTTAAGGGAAGAAAATCTCCTATGTCCTTAGAAATTTCTCTATGCCTTTCATTTAATTATTTTTTTTGATTAAAACTCAAACTTCAAACAAAACTCCCCTTAAAATCATCAAAACTAAAACCCTATCCCCCCTCCATGGATTAGTGAACCCATGAGCAAAGATTGAACTTGTATACCCCTAAAAGTTCGAAAAAAATTATTTCTAAATCGTTTTTTAATTGTATTTTGATGATTTTTTTGAAAATATTTTAAAACAGTTTTTCGATTTTTGAAACATTTTTATAAAATTCTATAAATCAAATAAAAAATATTGGTGTTTTCAGTTTTCAAAAATAATTTTATTTATCACCTTGAAAATTAAAAAAAAAAAAACGAAGGCAAAATAGAATAAGGAATGAGATATATGGGCATTGGTGAATTTAATTCCATCCTTTCCTCATTTTAAAAAAAACTATTTAATTTACCTTGAAAAATTGAACCGCCACGTCACACTTTATTCCATGGACGTCATATCATATTATATTACATTCCTCAAGACATGATACAAATGATGACTCAGATTATGCTTTGACCAGACCGAGAGCTATCTCAAATTTGTGAGCCGAGTAAAATCCAATGATTTTGTGAATATGTCTGCAAGTTGAGCCTATAATACCACATGCTCAATCTTGACTGTCTTCTTATCCAAAGAATCACGGACAAAGTGATGTTGAAGGTCAATATGTTTAATTCGTGAATGTTGAATTAGATTCTTAAATATGTCGATTGCAATCTTGTTGTACATTTGTACTAGTAATTCCCTAGTATCTATCACATAGTTCACATCTATTTGTTTCAACCATAATAGTTGAGTATAACATCTTCCAGTGTATGTATTCAGCTTTGGTTGTTGATAATTATATAGAGTTCTGTTTTTTACAAGCCACAAAACAAGATTGTTACCTAAAAAGAAGCAATCACCACTCGTACTCTTTCTATCCTTCATGCTTCCTACCCAGTCAACATCACAAAAACCGGCTAAGTTCTTATTGATGTTTTTAGTAGAAATATCAAGTTTCTGTGATCCTTTGACATACTTTATAATCTTTTTCACCGTCTGCATATGTGATTCTTTAGGTTGAGACTGATATCATGCACATATTTCAACACTTAAACATAGGCCATGTCTATTTGTAGTAAGATATAACAAACTCCTTATCATACTTTCAATTTCTCATCTACTGCCTCTTCTGATTCATCGTTTGCCAGCTTTATTGTAGTACTAATCGGAGTCCTCACTTCCTTGCTCGATTCAAGTCCAAAATTTTTTACTATATTATGAGCATAGTTGCTTTGCGATACGTAAATTTTTTCTATAGTCCGAGTAATCTGAAATCTTCAAAGATATTTGAGCTCTCCAACCATGCTCATTTCAAATTCCTATGTCATGTCTTGTATGAAGGTATCCACTAAGGTCCAATCCTTGCTACCAAAATTTATATCATCCACAACCATGACCGCCGTGTTTTCTTGAGTATAAATAGAGTCTTGTCTACATGTTCTCAAATTTAACATTTTTCCAACAGAAACGCAGTAAGTCATTCATAGCGCTTGTGGCGCTTGTTTAAGGTTGTATAAGGCCTTTTCAACTTGTATACATGATGTCTAACTAATCGAGCCTTGTTTCAGACTACAACTCATGAATGAGAATGCCTTTTCAACTTGTATACATGATGTGTCTTTGTGGTTCCTTTCCGAACATACGCTTGATTTACGACATAACACGTCGTATTGACTGCCTCAACCTAGAATCTTAACGGAAAAAACATTAGCATGAATCATTGCTCGTGCCATCTCCTAAAGTGTCATGAAGTGTTCGATTTTGTTGTGTTGTCCTTGGCGCTGAAAATTGATGAGTTATTCCTTGGTTTACACAAACTCATGCATTTTGTCATTTTGGAATTCTCTTCCATGGTCACTTCTGATTCGCTTGATTTTCCCTTCTCATTCTTGAGTTGTAGTGCCCATATTTTGTGACGCTCGGCATTATCTGATTTTTCTCTTAAGATTCTTACCCTTGCGAATCTTGAATAATCATCCACGAACACAAAGTCATATTTCTTTCCTCCTAGATTCTCAATTTGCATAGGCTCCATTAAGTCCATATGCATTAAGTCCCATAACATAGTTTTTTGCACTTATTTTTTACTCAATGGTATGGGCACTTACCGTTGGGACCTCATATCTCGCCGATTTTTCGGCCCAAATCATGTGTGTATTTGCGATGATAGTTTTATTTTTCTCTTTGCTTGTCTGATTAGCTAATTCTTCACTTGACTGTTTACCGGTTTGCACATTAACCTTATGAGTTCGTATTGTTGATTCATCGAGCTATGTTCGTAATTGCGAGTTTATTTCTTTCTCTGAGTCAAGTTCTAGCCTTAACTCCTCAAGTTTTTTATCAACACATTGTTCTCTTTAGCGACCCTCTGATTCTCTTTACCAATCTTGAGCAATGTGTCGCATACCATCATGTAATATGTTATTAGATCAGTAGTTTCCTCGGTTTCTGAGTCGGACTACTCCTTTTATGCAGTTTCTTCAGCAATCCCTATGAATGCCACAAAGTTGCTCAAGTGTTCTTTATCTTCTTCACTTTCTTCTTATGAGCTTTCATTATTCAATCTTATCATAGACTATTCTCGTTTGTTTTTTGAGTTTGAGACACATTCGGCTTGGGAATGTCCATAGCGTAGATACTCTGCACAATGCACTTCTCGTCTTTTGATAGTGGGATAGTCCCCCTTTATGTGACATACCCTTTAAACTCATAGCACTGGAGTACTCGGCCGAATCTTTTCACGATCATTGCCACATCGTCTGGTGTTTTGAAATTAGCTTCAATAACTTCTTCTACAGTTACACCATTCCCTTTCGACCATTTTAGAGGACTGACTTCCATCTCATGTAACATCCTAACCACTTCCTCAAATCTCAGTTCATCAGTGTTCAATGTATTAGATGTGGTAATCGATACATAGTATTGACAAGGTTACATGAGTTATATACAACTAACAGAGAGATAAACAAGGTAACTGTATATACGAGAAGTAAATGATAACGACATATAAGGCATATGCTATATATGAAAATACGCCCCCTCAAGACGGAGCACCATCAATGAGTCCGATCTTGAGACACATGTCTTGGAAGTACGTTCGAGTTGTAGTCTTTGTTAGGATGTCCGCAAGTTGGTCTTGAGAGAAGATGGGTGCAATACGGACCAGGCCTTGTTGTACCTTTTCTCGGACAAAGTGATAATCCAGTGCTATATGTTTCATGCGTGAGTGGAAGACTGGATTAGCACAGAGGTAAGTAGCACCCTTGTTATCCGAGTAAATGGTAGGTGTGTGGATTGAGGTGATAATGAGTTCTTCGAGAAGTGAAATAAGCCAACAAACCTCGGATGTGGTGGAGGCTATGGATCGATATGCAGCCTCTGTCGATGACCGTGTGAATCCTATTTTTTCTTCGATGATCAAGCGATTGGATGACTCCCGAAATAGAAAACATACGCGTTGGTGGAGGTGTAATCATCGCGGTTGCCAGCCCAATCGGCGTCAGTGAAGGCATGTAAAGAGGGGGTGTTGGCTGCAGCGAATAGGAGGCCTCGTGTCATGGAGCCAGCGAGGTACCTAAGGATACGTTTTGCAGCAAGCCAGTGGTCGTTGGTCAGACGGTGCATAAATTGAGACAGTTTGTTGACAGCGAAGGAGATGTCTGGTCGGGTGAGTGATAAGTATTGGAGGCTGCCAATGACATTGTGATATTCATCTGCATCTTGGAGTGGATCGCCGTGATTGAGAGTGAGGTTGGTGTGTGGACAGAGCGGTGTTGGGACCGGCTTTGCATCAGACATCTTTTTGCGATGTAAAAAGTTCTGCAATATACCGAGTTTGTGTTAGTATAAGCATATAATCAGAAGTTTGTACCTCAATACCGAGAAAATAGGAAAGATCTCCCAGGTCTTTAAGTGAAAACCGAGAAGAGAGAGAAGTGATAAACATGTTGAGTTGGTCCGTACTGTTTTCGGTGACTATTAAGTCATCAACATATACGAGCATGTATATGAGTGTCCATCTCTGTTATAGATGAATAGAGAAGGGTCTGCGACGGAGTTAATGAATTCGTATTGGAGTAGAAATGGTCAGAGCTTATTATACCAAGCCCTAGGGGCTTTTTTGAGTCCGTAGATGGCTTTGTGAAGCTTGCATAAGTAGCCAGGGTTGGTCAGATCATGAAAGCCGGGTGGTTGCTCCATATATACTTCTTCTTGAGGCTTTCCTTGAAGAAATGCATTGTTGACGTCGAGCTATCGAAGAGGCCATCGACGAGACTTTGCAATGCTGAGAACAAGGTGAATGGTGGCTGGTTTGACGACGGGGATGAACGTCTCTTGGTAGTCAACTCCAGGACGTTGATGGAAACCTTTAGCGACAAGGCGAGCCTTGAACCTGTCAACTGCACCATTAGAAAGACGTTTTATAGTGAATATCTGATAAGAGGATTTTTGCCTCTTATTAATCAAATGTAGTATAGAGGGTTAAAAATGTCGAACCAATCCGGGAGTGAATCACGTACTAGGACTATGGAGAATTTATCTGGTCTAAGTGGAATAGGAATTTGTTTTGTCACTAAACATCTTAAACATATGAATAAACTAAAATAAGCAAAATATAAAAGTCAACCAAGAAGTCAACGATATCGAACAAACGTAAATTCAGGAAATAAAGCAAGCATATGGACCAGGGCAATCGAATAGGGCAGTCAATTGATTTACTAATGATGTTCAATTTCTTGATCAGTTTGTCTTATGTCTAAGGATTTCAATTAAAGACCAGTTCACTCCCGNGAGTTATACAAGTTCAGAAAGCATTAAACACAATCTCATACAACAA
>OVAU01001586.1:0-14406 GCA_900406315.1 Biscutella laevigata subsp. laevigata
TGCTTCGTGAGTTCTTTAAACTTCATTGATTGCATCTTTGTTTTGTGCTATTTCTGCATTTTGAGAGAATCATGTGAATACAACATAAGAGCTAAACAAAGGGTAAAAGNGTAAAGCTATAACATAAAGAGAGAAAACAAAAGAAGTCTATTTTCTCACTCATTGTACTGCTTCGTGAGTTCTTAAAACTTCATTGATTGCATCTTTGTTTTGTGCTATTTCTGCATTTTGAGAGAATCATGTGAATACAACATAAGAGCTAAACAAAGGGTAAAAGCCAAATCCCCGAGATTTGTTGAAGAGCAAATTTAAATTTTAAACTTCACTCGAACTTATAAAAGAAATAATCACTAAAATTGGGTTACTGATTCCAGATCCCAAATTTCCTTACTCAAGGTTTTATCAAACATAAGTCTAACACCCGAAACAAATTCTAATGAAACTCAGGAATAAGCTTATAACTTGCATAGAGAAGCATACTTTCTTGTGGTCAAATCGGCTGATACAATCTGAAGTTCATGGCCACGACGGCGCTGGGGAATTAGCTTACTGCTGAAATACGACGATTGTGCAAAAGAACTGAAATACACAAATTTCCCAATTGCAACAGAAGCCGAAACCTATTAAGCTAAGTCAAACCGAAAAGAATAGGAGAAAAAAAAGAATCTTGACGCTAAGAGCAGGAGAAATAAAGAGAAATTTCACAGTAAAGATGTAACTACACCATTCCAATTTTATTGTCACAGAGAAGTGCTTGAATGTACTCACCATCGACCATTTTACCGAAGATATAAAAAACCAGAGTTACTGGGCCTGGCGTTGTGATCCGAGAGTCAAGTACATAGATTATACAGAGAGAAGAAAAGATTAGAAATCGGTTAAGAGAAGATTACAAATCCATTCAAAATAGATGAGACAAACCTAGCAGGCGTTAACGATTGGGGGAGCGTCTTTCGCGGGTTAAAACCGAAAACGGGAGCTATCGAGCTTAAAACCTCTGTGAGATTGTGACAAGGCGCATGTGCTTAGATCTAGCTCTCCAAAATAGATGTTTCTTTGGGTGGAGAAATGAATCTGTAAAGGCACGACATGGAGGAGAATGAAAAGGAGAGAAGACGAAGAGGTCAGATGTCTGAGCAAGAGGTTTTGTTACGTATTTAGGTTAAGATAAATTAAAACTTCGAAATAATACTGAAATAGCTGACGTGTCAATCAAAGAAGAAACACAAGTTTGATGACGTGTCAGTTCGGCATTGGACGAAATCTGTGATGACGTGGAGTGGTCTAGAGGCCTCAAAACTCTCCTTTCATGTATAATGATATTCATGATTATACATATGATTATATATATATATATATATATGAGTATCTTCCGATCAAAGTGGATATTCGGTTTCTTCCGAAAATGATATTTGTATTTGTTTCGTTTTTTTACGAATATTTAATTCTATATTTGATATGCTCTGAAATTTTATGGATATCTTCATTTTTCGAATCGAATCAAAGCGAATGGCGAATGGGAACAATCCAACGAAAAAATGTCCTAGGCCTAGATGGAGGTGCAGTCTCTTAGAACTCAAAGAAGCATTTGATTGTGGCTTTATCCACCATAGAGACATAATATATAGTTGCAATATCATGTATAACTCAAAGAGTTTGGATGGCGAGAGTTACCAGAAAAACTAGACAAAATCATGAAAAATGCATTACAATCAAGTACAACAACGGTTCAACCATTCAACTCTCAAAGAATCTTATTCATCATGGACGCAACAAGTACATTGAAGTTAGATTTCATTATCTAATAGAGCTAACATGAGAAAGAAAAGTAAACCGTTGAAAGGAAGAAATTTGGATTGGTAGAGGTACCAAAGTAAACGTTTTATTTACAACAAACTATTTAGGGAAGAAATTTGTTAGTTTATTTAGTCTTTATCAGGTGATAAATACTCCGAAGATGTAGGAACGTATTATTAATCCATTAATCCTCCTGATGATCAGGACGTATTGTTAAATCGGGTTTTTTTATTGACAACCGACAATTTTGGAAAGAAACCGCTAAATCGACTTTTACTCTAAGTTTACAAAATCTTCCCGATAATCAAAACGTATTCTTTTTGAATTGGATATTTAAACTAATACAATAATAACGGCAAATGCGTCCATTATCTTATTAGTTTTTTAATAATTAACATTAATGTGACAAAAAATTACAGTATATAATCTAGTGATTTGTGCTAATGCATTATTGTGAACATTGAGGTAATGTGAATTAGAAGATTGAAACATTAATAGACATCAACGTAAATATGTTATCTTTTTAAGGTAACTTACGTATGTATATTCATATTTTCGATATTAACTTGGCATTTTCGCTAATTTTGGTTTTGTGTGTGTGGTGAGTGTAATCCAGTTCAACATCTTTGCTTGTTTGAAAGGAAAATCCAAAAAGTGATTAGAACATTTAAACTCACGCTTTGCTCGCACTTCACTTTTAATAAACAACTCTCGTAATGATCGACAAATTTTAAATTCCCATCAAAAGAACACTAAACGTATGATAGATGCTTTTCTATATTAGTTGGTTTTAACGCACATTAATATTAAATAACTTTTTCCTACCAAAAAAAAAAATATTAAATAACTTTTGTCAGATCCACTATATTAATTTAAAGTTAAACACCCCAAAAAACTATAAAAAATTTAGATAATTTTGAAACTGTCACTACACTAAACCTACTTCTCATGTGAACCAACAAAAAAAAAACAAGAGTCATTGTAACATCTTGCAAATTCTCCTATAAATAACGATGATCAAGAACCCAATGGAGATTCTATAAAATCATGCTTCTTCTTTTACTTCGTAAGACGATGATCACAAACACTCTCTTCTTGTTTCTCTCTCTACTTCTTCTTTCTTGTTTTCTTCAAGTCTCTTCCAATGCAGACGCAGAGATATTGATTCGGGTTAAACAGACCCGGCTTTTTGACCCGAATGGAACGTTAGATGATTGGGTCATAACCGGAGGTAACCGTAGTCCGTGTAACTGGACCGGAATCACATGTGAGTCCAAAAACCGTAGTTCGGTCGGCGTCACAGCCATTGATCTAACCGGTTATGGAATCTCCGGTGGGTTTCCATATGGATTTTGTCGTATCCGTACGCTCGTTAGTATCACTCTTACCCAAAACTATTTCAACGGTACGATAGATCCTGTCCCACTCTCTATCTGTTCTCGACTTCACGTTTTGATTCTCAATGTGAACACCTTCACTGGGAAGTTACCGGAATTCTCGCCGGAATTTCGTAAGCTACGCGTTCTTGAATTGGCATCAAACTTATTTACCGGGGAGATTCCTGAGAGTTACGGGAGATTAAATGCTTTGCAAGTTCTTATCCTTAATGCCAACTCGCTCAACGGAATCGTACCGGCGTTTTTGGGTAATCTGACGGAGTTAACTCGTCTTGAACTCGCATTCATGGGTTTTGAGCCTGGTCCGATTCCATCGACATTTGGGAACTTGACGAAGCTAAGTTATCTCCGGTTATCTAAATCACGACTCGTGGGAGAAATTCCAGATTCAATTGGGAATCTGGTTTTGCTGGAGAATCTCGATTTAGCTATGAATGGTCTCTCCGGGCAAATACCTGAGAGTATCGGACGACTCAAATTGATTTATCAGTTAGAGCTCTTCAACAATCAGTTATCCGGAAAACTGCCTGAGAGTATCGGAAATTTAACAGCTCTAAGGAACTTTGATGTCTCGCAGAATAATCTCACCGGTGAGTTGCCGGAAAAGATTGCTGCTCTGCAACTCATCTCTTTCCATCTCAACGACAATTTCTTCACCGGTGAATTACCACACATCATAGCTCAGAATCCTAACCTCGTCGAATTGAGGATCTTCAACAACAGTTTCACGGGGACGTTACCAAGGAATTTCGGAAAATTCTCAGGATTAATTGAATTCGATATCTCGACGAACAAATTCTTTGGTGAATTGCCGCCGTATCTATGCTACAAGAGACAGCTTCAATTTATAATCACTTTCAGCAATCAATTAAGCGGAGCAATTCCGGAATCTTACGGCGACTGTCATTCTCTTAATTACATCCGGATGGCGGATAACAAACTCTCCGGCCAAGTCCCGATCAGGTTTTGGGAGCTTCCGCTTACTCGTCTCGAGCTATCCAACAATCATTTAGAAGGTTCGATTCCTCCATCGGTATCCAATGCTCGTCATCTAGCTCAGCTCGAAATCTCCGACAACAACTTTTCCGGTGTGATTCCCGCCAAAATCTGTGTTCTGAGAAACCTCACAATCATTGATCTCGGCCGCAACCGTTTCTCAGGAACTCTGCCATCTTGCATTAACCAACTGAAGCTTCTAGAAAGAGTGGAGATGCAGGAGAACATTCTCGACGGCGAGATTCCGAGTTCAGTTAGTTCGTGCACTCAGTTGACCGTTTTAAACCTCTCGAATAACCGATTACGCGGCGGAATACCACCGGAACTTGGTACTTTATCGGTTTTAAACTATCTCGACCTCTCCAACAACCAACTCACCGGCGAGATTCCGTCGGCCCTCTTGAAGCTAACGCTGCAGCATTTCAACGTCTCCAATAACAATCTGTACGGAAAGATCCCTTCTGGATTTCAGCAAGTTAATTTTCGACCCAGTTTCTTGGGTAACCCGAATCTCTGTGCTCCGAATTTCTATCCGGTTCGACCTTGTCGATCCAAACCCGAAACTCGGTACGTTCTCGTGATCTCCGTCATCTGTATCGTCGTACTAATCGGAGCTTTCGTTTGGCTTTATATCAAAACCAAACCGTTATTCCGAAGAAACCCGTACCGGTCAAGTAAAGTAACCATTTTCCAGCGGGTAGGATTCACGGAGGAAGATATATACCCGCATTTAAAAGAGGAAAACATAATCGGGTCGGGTGGGTCGGGTTTGGTTTATAAAGTAAAACTTAAATCAGGTCAAACACTGGCTGTGAAGAAACTCTGGGGAGAATCGGGTCAACTATCCGAATCAGAATCCGTTTTCAGATCCGAAGTTGAGATTCTGGGTCAGGTCAAACATGGAAACATCGTGAAGCTTCTCATGTGCTGCCACGGAGAGGAGTTTCGGTTCTTAGTGTACGAGTTCATGGAAAACGGCAGCTTGGGTGACGTTTTGCATTCAGAGAGAGAACATCGTGCCGTTTCTACACTTGATTGGTCAACAAGATATTCGATAGCGGTTGGTGCTGCTCAAGGACTTGCTTATCTACATCACGACATCGTACCGCCGATTGTTCACCGTGACGTTAAAAGCAATAACATATTGTTGGACAACGAGATGAAACCACGTGTTGCAGATTTCGGTTTAGCTAAACCGTTGAAAAGAGTAGTCAATGATGGTGTCTCCGATGTTTCTTCGATGTCATGTGTTGCTGGTTCCTACGGCTACATTGCTCCTGGTAAGAATTCTAATTCCATTTCTGCATAAGAATAATTTTCACCAACTGAAAATTTATCTTTTTTGTGTGTTGTAGAATATGGTTATACGTCAAAGGTGACTGAGAAGAGCGATGTGTATAGCTTTGGTGTAGTGTTACTGGAATTGATTTCTGGAAAAAGACCAAACGATTCATCTTTTGGGGAGAATAAGAACATTGTAAAGTTTGCAATGGAATCAGCTTTATGCTACTCTTCTTCATCACCGGAAGAGGAAGCCATGAATCGAGATTCACCTGGAAATTTCAAAGATCTTAGCAAATTCGTGGACCCAAAGATGGAACTTTCGACGAGTGAATACGAGGAGATAGAGAAAGTTGTTGACGTTGCGTTACTTTGTACGTCGTCGTTTCCTATTAACAGGCCGACCATGAGGAAAGTAGTTGAGCTGCTCAAAGAGAAGAAATCATCAGAGTGATTCGGCGTCGTTTAACCATAATCTGCTATCTAATCCTAGGCATTTATTAGGCTTGTCTAATGTACAAAGTCCAACTAGGATTNGTAATTGGGCTTAAACATATCAGCGTTGATCATGTTCTACTCTGCTATCTAATCCTAGCCATTTATTAGGCTTGTCTAATGTACAAAGTCCAACTAGGATTGTTGCTATAAAAGTTATATGGCAGTTACATGAGGCCCAATATAAAAGAATATGACATGTTTCTCATGGGCCTTACTACTTTTATTGATTGATTCCAAACTAGGGTTTCAGAGACGACCACGTCGCCTTTTTGTCACGAAACCGACATCGATGCCATCATTTTCACCTCTCCGATGAGCTAATAACCTTATTATCTTGACCTTAGCTTCTTCTTCATTCTCATCAACACCAGAGCAATCGAGGATAATCAATTCACTAGACGTTTAGATTCGGAGAACGCCAGCTGAGGTATTCAGAATCAAATGGCGTCCAAAGTTTTCTCTTCCACATTCCGCCGAACCCTAACAAAGCCACATGGTGCTGTTTCTTGTCGTCATCACTTGTCTACAGCCGCTGCCGCGGTGGATTCTTACGCGGAGGAATCGGGGGTTTTGATGAAAGGAGTTCGAATTTTAGGTAGGCCTCTTTATTTGGATATGCAATCGACGACTCCGATTGATCCTAGGGTATTCGACGCGATGAACGCGTCTACCATCTATGACTTTGGGAATCCTCACTCGCGAACTCATCTTTACGGTTGGGAAGCGGAGAACGCGGTCGAGGTTGCACGAATCCAGGTTGCGAAACTGATCGGCGCTTCGCCCAAGGAGATAGTATTCATGTCCGGTGCAACGGAGGCGAACAATACAGCGGTTAAAGGGGCAATCAAGTTTTTCAAGGACAAGAAGAAACACGTCATAACTACACAGACGGAGCACAAATGCGTCCTTGACTCTTGCAGGCATTTGCAGCAAGAAGGACATGAGGTAACTTACTTGCCTGTGAAACCTGATGGACTAATCGATTTAGATATGCTGAGAGAAGCTATAAGGCCGGACACAGGGCTAGTTTCTGTTATGGCTGTGAACAATGAGATTGGTGTGGTCCAGCCTATGGAGGAGATTGGTAGGATTTGCAAAGAGCATAAGGTTCCGTTTCATACTGATGCTGCTCAAGCTATTGGGAAGATTCCAGTTGATGTTGAGAAGTGGAATGTAAGTGTGATGTCTATGAGTGCTCACAAGATCTATGGACCAAAAGGAGTTGGTGCTCTGTATGTGAGAAGGAGGCCAAGAATGCGACTTGAGCCACTGATCAATGGTGGAGGTCAGGAGAGGGGGATGCGTAGTGGCACAGCTTCTACCCAACAAATTGTTGGGTTTGGAGTTGCTTGTGAATTGGCGATGAAGGAAATGGAGTATGATGAGAAGTGGATCAAAGGGTTACAGGAGAGGCTGCTGAATGGTATTAGAGAGAAGCTTGATGGGGTTGTCGTCAACGGTTCAATGGAGAGTCGATATGCTGGGAATCTGAATTTGTCCTTTGCTTATGTTGAAGGAGAGAGTCTATTGATGGGTTTGAAAGAAGTTGCAGTTTCTAGTGGAAGTGCTTGTACCAGTGCGAGTTTGGAGCCTTCCTATGTGTTAAGAGCTTTGGGTGTGGATGAGGACATGGCTCACACTTCAATCAGGTTTGGGATTGGTAGGTTTACCACTAAGGAAGAGATCGATAAAGCGGTAGAGCTTACGGTTAAACAAGTTGAGAAGTTGAGGGAAATGAGTCCGCTTTATGAAATGGTTAAAGAAGGTATCGATATCAAGAACATACAATGGTCTCAACACTGATTCAACGGTTCCACTCAAACCATGCGGGAGGAGATTGGAACAGTCTGTACACGGTCGGGTCTGGGCCATGCTGAGATGTGAGTACGACCGATGATCTGATCCTGAGTTTCTTGCTATGTTATTTTGGTCATTTATATTTGGTTTCTAGGTAGATACCAAGTGAGATTTTCTTGTGTGGTTTTGTAATAAAGCAAATCAGGAACAAAACTACAGTAATGGTTTGGACTGTGAATCTAGGTTTTATGACAATAGCAGGTTTGGGATTGTTAGTTTTTTTCCTTTTCTTTTTGTGAAAAAAGGATAAACAATTCGTATGAATATCTTTACATTTTAAGTTTTTTGCACTCTTCTCTATATTATCCCTTCCTTTCTCTCTATAAAAAAATGTTAGGGCAGGGATTCAGGTCTCAAAATGGTTCGGTTTTTTCGGTTTTCAATTTTTTTTACCGAATCGAACCGATTAAATTTTCGGTTCGGTTCGGTTTTTGGTTATTGAAAAAATAACCGAAATTAACCGAAAAGTCTAATTAAACCGGTTAATTTCGGATTTTTCGGTTGATTTCGGGTAATTTTGGTTCGGTTATTTCGGTTAATTTCGGGTATTTTCGGGTATTTTGGTTTATATTCCAAATTCTGGTTTAATTTTGGTTTAACTTCGGTTTAATTCCAATTTTTTTTTAAAAAAATAAAAAATAAAATCGGTTAACCAATCGGTTTGGCGAACCGATCCGAACCGAGAACCGAAATCAATACCGAATTGATTCCGATTGGTAACCGATTGATAACCGAAACCGAACCGAAAACTGAGAAAACCGGTTCGGTTCGGTTCAATCGGGTCGGGTCAAAGTCGCAAGGCTAAAAAATGATGTATGGTTTTTAACTGATTGCCCCTTTACCAAAAAAAAAAAAATAATAATAATTGCCACGTGCTTCAAAGCCATATGTATATGTTTTTTCTTTTCAAATTCATTTCATTTATCGGGGGAAAGTACATATAGGGATTTCCTATATTGTAATTATACAAGGAGACTAAAATCAAGGAGGATTCCAAGGTATAGTAATTGGACAGANATATGTATATGTTTTTTCTTTTCAAATTCATTTCATTTATCGGGGGAAAGTACATATAGGGATTGTAATTATACAAGGAGACTAAAATCAAGGAGGATTCCAAGGTATAGTAATTGGACAGAAGAGAACTCTAGCTTCTTTGGCTCGTTTATCCGCTTCTTTGTTCCTAGCCCGTGAGATGTATATTATAGAGTGTCTGAGTTTTGTTGAGAGTTGTTGAATGACTGTTATTGTGTGCTTGAGCGGATGGTGTTGAAGAGCCTTGTTCTTTCCTCTTTTAATGTTTTGTGTGAGTTCTTGGACCTGCTTTGCATCAGTGTATAAGTTAACATGAGAATAGTTCAAAGAAGAGATATGCTGCACAACCATTAACAATGTTTTGGCTTCTGCTTCAGCAACAGTGGCAGTTGTTGGCAGACAACCTCTACTAGAAATTATCTCTCTGTTATCTTCATATAGAATCCAAGAGAAACCCACTAGTCGAAGTACATTTTCCCATGATATATCAACATAACACTGATATGGCGATAATGGTGTGGAATCTAACCTCTGTAAAGGCATGTAAAGGCATAGGCGGCTGAGATGGCTGGTGTTTCCGTCCTCAGTCAAGCTCAAAACCCAAGCGTGTTGATCCACAACTGCTTTGTTGATGATATTAGGAATACTCCATCGCTGGCCTTCGAATATGAGGATGTTTCGCGACTTCCAAATCTGCCAAAGTAAAAAAGGAAAGAGGTGACAGTCCTCATTATTTTTTCCCCTCTCAAGCATGTCTTTAATCATATCATGAACGTTGGCTATATCACGGAAATTAGAAGGTCGAAGGATTGGGGCCATCCCCTAAATCTCTTGAGACACAGGGCAGTGGAACAAGCAGTGGAATGTTGTCTCTTCAGAACTATTACAACGGTAACACCCATCCACTACTCGTAAGGTTCTACTACATAGGTTAGCTACAGTGGGCAAAGCATTATGGAGAGCTCTCCAGATGTAGAATCGAATCTTAGCTGGGCAATTTAGATTCCAGATAGAGTAGAGTACCTTTTTGGAAAGATTTAATTCAGGCCCAGACAAGAGACTTGTGTCTTCGGAACTGGCAATTTGGGAATGAAAAGCTGCGTATCCACTCTTTACTGTATAAGTACACACTCTAGTGCCTGTCCAAGTAGGAAAGTCGTCCTCCTGGGAGTTAGGAGGCGACAAAGCCATTATTTTAACAACATCTTGCGGGTGAACAAGTTGTTGTACAAGGGGAAAGTTCTAGGAGTTAGTCGTGGGGAAGAGCAGATCATGAACCGTTAAGTTTGGGTGTGAATCTTTACCAGGTCCATCCGCTGGCTTAAACTGACCTTCTAAAGGAGTTACCCAGTTATCTTGTCACACATTGATCCTTTTTCCATTCCCTATAATCCATCTGATTTTTCCTCTCAGCCAGTTTCTACCTTCTGTAAGACTTCTCCAAGCATAGCTAGGACGATGCCCAATGTTTGCCTGTAAAAAAGTTGTTTTGTGGAAATATTTAGCTCGATAGATTTTAGCTAGTAAAGAGTTTGGGTTTGTCAGGATTCGCCATGCCTGCTTCGCTAATAAAGCAACATTAAAACATCTAACATCTCTAAAACCAAGTCCACCTTCAACTTTCAATTTGGACATTTTGGTCCAAGAATCCCAAGGAATTCCCTTTCTGGCAGTTGTTCCATTCCACCAAAAATTACGGATAAGCCTGGTTAATTCATCAGTAACCGATCTCGGTAACAGAAAACAGCTCATCGAATAAGTTGGTAGAGACATAAGGATTGATTTTATCAGGGTTTCTCTTCCTGCTAGAGACAAAAACTTATTTGACCAATTTGAGATTCTATCCCTCATTTTCTGAATCAGATAAGAGAAACTGGATGTTCTATTCCGAGACATGTTTTCAGGCAATCCTAGATATCTGCCAAAACCTCCAATCTTATGAACATCTAGAATATTCCTATTCGAAGCCTGAGGATGTGCAGGGGTACCTTTACTAAAGAAAACATAGGACTTTTGAGGATTGGTGTATTGGCCAAAAAGATCTCCATACAGCTGCAGGGCCTCCTTTAGGTTACGACAATCCTCTACATTAGCTCTGCAAAAAAGAAGGGAGTCATCTGCAAATAATAGGTGAGTTATAGAAGGAGCTTTTTTGCTGATTTTGAATCTTTGAATCCTCCCCATATGTTGATAACGATGCAGAATTGTAGTGAGACCCTCTGTACACAAGATATAGAGATACAGCGACAGAGGATCGCCTTGCCTGATGCCTCTTGTTGGAGTGGTCTGACCTACAGGTGAACAATTCAAGAGAATAGAGTAAGTAACTGAAGTGAGGCAAGACATAATCCAATTCCTCCACCGACTACAGAAACCTAGCTTTGCCATTATCCGATCAATAAAATGCCACTCAAGCCTGTCCAAAGCTTTCCCAATATCTAATTTAAGACTAAAACAGTGACTCTTCCTAACCGAAGTCCGAAGAGAATGAAAGGCTTCGTGGGAAACTAAGATATTATCGGAGATTTGTCTACCAGGAATGAAAGCAGACTGGGAATCGAAAATGATATGTGGGAGGCAGGTTTTGAGTCTGTTAGCTAAAACCTTAGAGATAATTTTGTACGAGACATTGCAGAGGCTAATTGGTCTATATTCTTTCATCTCCTGAGGATTCTTTATCTTAGGGATCAGGGTAATGTGGGTTGCATTCAACGGTTTATGTAAATAGGATGACCTGAAAAACTGTTGAATTGTAGAGCATAAACCTGTTTTAATATGATCCCAATGCTACTGATGGAAACCAGGCGTAAGGCCATCAGGTCCCCGAGGATTTTTCAGGATGCATACTACAAGAGTATCATTCATGTCATAGGTAATCAGGGGAGAGATATGGTCTAGAATAACCGAATCACCAAGCATCCCTTGGGAAGTATAGATCTGACTAAAATAAGAAATGACTTCAGCGGCAAAACCTGGGTCTTCAGTATGGTAATGACCTGAATTGTCTTTGAGAAACGATATCCTGTTTTGGATTCTCCTTTGTCTCATCTTTGCGTGAAAAAGGAAGTATTTCGATCACCATCTTTCAACCACAACGCCCTACTCTTGGTCCTCCAGACATATGTATATGTTTTTGCCTTTGCTTTGTTTTTTTTTCAGGTTTGACTTCGGGTTTTGAGGTTTTCTATTTTTTGTGATAATTTTTCTTTCTTTTGACTAAATTTCCGTAGGTTTTCTGTCGACCCTTTAACCATTCTCGGTTGGTGAACTGGTGTCAAGCATTCTAGATTTCTAGTTTTAGGTTTTCTCCATTTAAATTGGTTCTCAAATTTAGGCAAGATCTTCTAAGTTTTTTACTCTTCGTTGTGATTAGTCGAGTTTGACAACTAAAAGTTTTGGTGGAATATTATTCACCAAATCATCATAATTTCCAAAATACAAAATTTTAACGTTTTATAAAATCCTCGATTTTTATGGAACACTTAAAATCATTAACTTTTTTTATTTATCAACGAATCATCATAATTTCGTAAAATATAAAATTCTATCGCTTCTCAAAGTCTATTAGATTTTATAGATTATCATCCACCAAATCATCATAAAATCTCACTATGTTATGTATAATATCACAAAATTTCACCTAGTTTTGTATTTCACCAAATTTCAATATGTGATGTTTAATCTAAAATAATTAATAAAGTGAGCATAACTTCACAAATGTAGTTGAAACAAAAAAAACTTCACAAATGTAACATTCTTGTCTTTTTATGAAACTTCACTTTGTTTTTTTTTACAATTATCCACCAAATTACTATAATTCCTAAACACAAAATTCTAATATTTTACAAATTTCTTAGTTTTTGTGGCTTTATTATCTATCAAATTTATCATAATTTCCCAAAATATAAAATTCTAACGTTATACCAAATTTTATAAATTTTGTAGACAATTATCCATCTAACTTTCTAAACCACAAAAGTGTAGCGTTTTATAAAATATCAAAAAAAAATTTGTGGATTATTATCCATCAAATGAATGTAAATATAAAACTATAATCTAGATAAAATAATTTAAAGCTCGTGTTCAGGGCAAATTAATCTATTCTATTAAAACAGGGTTTANTTTGTGGATTATTATCCATCAAATGAATGTAAATATAAAACTATAATCTAGATAAAATAATTTAAAGCTTGTGTTCAGGGCAAATTAATCTATTCTATTAAAACAGGGTTTATCAACTTAAGAAATTATAGTGGACTCTTTCATTAACTACTAGACAAATAATTTGTTACAACCAAATTTTATAACAATAAATACGTACATACTTCAAATATATTTTTAAATTTATTTTTTAATACTTAATAATATCATAACTATATGCATAAATCTAGGGAACATTCTTTTAATTTTATAACTATGTAAAAAAAAAGTCACGTACATACTTCAAATATATTTTTAAATTTATTTTTTAATACTTAATAATATCATAACTATAAGCATAACTCTAGAGAACATTCTTTATATTTACGTTTTCTATATTTGATATTAAGATTTTATTTCAATATTAAAGTTAAATTTTAATTTTGGTTGTTACATACAAAATAAAAAATTATTTTTAAAATTATTTTTAAAGATTTAATAATCAATTAATGACAAACATTAACTTCTCTTAGTTATTATAAATGTGTATTTATCCTGATTTTTATATTTTATTTGTTAGGCACTAAAGTACATGTTTCCAGCTAGAATCTATTATATTAAAGTAGAGTTTATCTACTTAAAAAGTCATAATGGACTATTTGCTAGGATGATGTAATTAAAATATCTCTAACTAACTAACTAACTAAGATATTTAATAAAATATTCAATTAAATAATGATAATAATAAAATAATTTTCATGCATATTCATTATATTTATAAATAATTCAATTAATTTTTAAATATAAACCAAAATATCTCTAACTAACTCACTAAGATATTGAATAAAAATATTAATAAAAATACATTGGATTTATCTAATTACTTTCTAACAAATTTCTTTTCAAACAAAAAATCATTAATAAAAATTAAAAATAAAAATCGTTAGTTAATTAAAAAATAGTAGTAATAAGTTGGATTTTATTAGATTAAATCAAACAATATTCAAAAATCTAAATTTTATTGCATTTATATATTTCATCAAAATAAATATTTATTTAAAATAAAAAGTACCAGTAAAATAAAACATATAACATTAAAAATATTCATATATTATAATATGTCCATGGGATTAAGAAACTTAATAACGTAAAGTATAATAAACACAAAATTTTATTAATTTATAATATATATATATATATATTTACGGTGAATTTAAATTAATTTTATATAAATAGAAACTATATTTTAATCATTTTTTTTCTAAATCCCACAAANTATAAATAGAAACTATATTTTAATCATTTTTTTTCTAAATCCCACAAATTTAGTTTACAAATCCTAACTAAAATTTTTCATTTTGAATTAATATCAATTCTGATAATATTTTCACTACTTATATCTTAT
>OVAU01001587.1:0-14405 GCA_900406315.1 Biscutella laevigata subsp. laevigata
TTTTTTATTTTAAAATAATATTATTTTATTCTTAAGAACTCCATTTATACACTACCATTGGACCCCTAATTTTTGCTTCCTCTTAACAAAGATTCTTAACCATTTTTAACTATTATTATAATCTTAAGAAATCCTTGAAGCAACCCCCATTGCACAATGCTCTGAAGGAAAAGATTATACCACTTGTGTACATCTTTTTGTTAACGATATTTTATTAAGCTCGAGTCAACTATCGTACCGTCTGCTCTTCAAACCATGGAGTTTTAACTCTGTTGAAATTGGCTTGAGACATTTCAAGATAGAAGTTTTCCAAATATAAACATCTGAGCCAAATCTAGATCCTTTATCAATTCTTGAGTTTGTTTTATAGTTTCCGGTTAACTTGGACCAGTATGATAGAAAAGATCAATTACAAAATAATGGGCTCGGAAAGATTAGCATACACCACTTGGTGTAAAGTGACGAGTTCATTATGAAGGAATTTAACTCCACAAAATTTAGATTTGTTTTGGCAGGTCATTATGTTCTTATCAAAGTCGGATGAGGAAACTACTTCAAACAGACAACTAGCTAAGGATTTGGGTAAACAACTTTTTAAAAAGCTTCAGTTCATGAAATCCAATTTCATCTATTTTCTAACTCTAAGTTTGATGTTGCACTCTCATCTAATTTTCAACAAGAGTAAAGGTTCGAGGGCATAAGAAATCTTGATGAAGATAAAAGACCATAAATGAAGAAGTGAACCCCGAACCCTTCTTTTGGAATTCATTGTCGTAATTCATTCATATGGTGATGGGTTACTTCTCCTTTTGTTCTATTTTAGAGTTCACACGTAATATTTTTCTCATATCTTATTATGTAAATTTTGGCAAGTATATGATGAGGCAAAAAGTTATGTTACCAAACTGACGTGATGTTGCTTAAAGAGGAAAATCTATTAACCGGAAGTACATTAATGTGCAAATGGATTTGATGTATATTTAGTTTGTGTTAAGGGGCTAAACATTACTTTTGACTTTAAACAAAATTCAAAAAATATCGAAATTAAATTATATTGTTTGATGTATATGGAACAAGAGTCTTGATATTATTTATAAAAAGCAAGATTAAATAAACCTAAATACTAAGCAGAAGCACAGGGCTCTGGTGCTTAAGAAACCAGCGGAGCCTAAACAAAAAAGTTGAAGAGAGAAGAAGGAGAGAAAACGCAGAGGAGAGTAAAAACTTTTGTTAAAACACCACTATAATCAAGTAATCAAAATTGAAAACACATTATATAAATAATTGTAAATTGAAAATAATTAACTTTAGAAACATCTTTTAAATCAAAATAGTTTTTTTGTTTAAACATCTTTTAATTTAAAATAGAGATTATGCAAATCTTTTGAAAAAATATTATATATATATATATATTACCATAATTGTTCTATACAAAAAAACCAATAACTCTCCGAAATGCCATTTAACTTTAACAAAAATATAAACTCCCTGATTAAGTATTTAAGCAGGTGGGTTAAAATAAATCAGTTTAGCTGTTATTTTTTCAATTCAGTTAAACTTTATCCGGAGGAAAGTAACAAGAAAGGGATATGTGCAATTTAATTGGCTGATAATTTGTAGTGTTCCGTAGACGCGAAGCAGCGGATACTATTATCTCTCTTTCCCCACAATAAAACAAGCAGTAAACCACCGGAAGCGATACCAACCGTTATATTAACAGCCGTCGCGAGAGGCCATTAAAGACAACTTTAAGGATCAATTCTCGAGGATCGTTGCTGTTGATGGGTCTGTAGTGGTGACTAGAAACAAAAGCTTTTAAATTTTCATAGGGTGTTTTCTGGATTTTCAAGGGTTTCGTTTACAAGTCGAGCGGAGTAATGGCGGATATTTCTGCAATCGAGACGGAGAAGTACTCTCTGTTAGAAGATTTTAATGTCGATGTTGAAGTAGAAGACGAAGAATATGAAACTTTCTCCCTTTGTTTCTGGGTTTATCTCCTAAATTCCACCACATTCCCGTCTACCATCATTAGACAGGTAAATTTCTCCCCTAAAGGGTAGCAAAGTTGTTTTCTTCTTCTTCGCTGAAAGCTTTTCCTGGATTCATCGGACTCGGTTTATTCTTCTGTTACTTCTGTAATATGCTTGATTTCTCCGTCCTGTGTACTGAATTTACAAAAAGCTTCTGGTGTGATCTTCCTTCTTGATTGTTGGTATAAGCGACAAAGTAGTAACATTTGAGTCCGTTTTAGGTGCTGGAGTGTAGTTTTGAAAGCCCAGCTCTCTGTTTAATATGTTCGTTTTAGAGCTTTAGATGCCCATCTTGTAATCAATATTTGCAAATAGGATCAGTTTAATTTCTTCTCGACTTCTCTAGTTCGAATAAGATGTTTTTTGATCTAGGGCTTGCTAGAGAGGTTTCTACATCCTATTGAACGTTTCACTTTTTCAGTTCAATGACCAACTGATTTTTCTTTAACAGGTTCACTCAGACATGATTGTTAGTGCACCTTTCCTTGTCCTAGACGAGAATAAGAAGATGATGCTATTGCCATTGACTCTCCTTCACAAGGAAGCTCCTGATCCTGTAGACACTTCTTCCTGGACGGAAGTTCCCAATGTCTCTACAAAATCTCAGTTTTCTCTCGAAAAATGGGTTCATGTTGGTTGTGAGGTAAGATTCCTCCGAAGCAACTCGATTTTCGTTCCAAATTTTCTAGTTGAGATGGCTGATTCTGCTCTTTTTTCTAGGTTTCTCGAAATTACATCAGGCTTCTTATTAATGGGGAGATTGTAGGAGAACGGCTCTTGACTTCTTTGCTGACCAAAAACACTAATCCCGAGTGTCCTCGAAAGATATCACTATTTAGTGTTGGCGGAGATGGTTATAGCGTTCAAGGTTTCATCCATTGTGCAGAAGTCTTGCCTGCTAGTGGTCATGTGGAGCATCACTATATGAAGGTCTCTGCCTTCCTTTAGAACACTCTTGTTCTGAGTTTATTTAGTTCCACCATTCTAAATTTTCTCTTCCTTTTTTTCCCAGGACCCACCTCTATGGTTATCTGTCGATAAGCCATCCTCATCAGGGATTGAAATAGACGATGATGGTGTTTGGAAGGTCAGAATTTCTAATTCTATAGCTCGTTGTCAATTTCCTTGGAATCGATTTACATTTTTGCCTCACTTAGTCAACACTTGTGTTCTTGTTCTATAGGCATTTTGCAGGGAGAGTTTTTCTTTGGATGTTGTTTTATTGAATGCGATTGGCCAGCCTGTGCACAAGGATGCAGAGGTTCATTTCTCTTACGATCTCTTAACTTTTGGCACTAAGTTCCCTACTTTTTAGATTGCAAATTTATCAATATTACATTATTGGTTTTAAAATGCAAGGTTGTTGTTTCGCTACTGTATGCCAATACGCTTCTAGAAGCCAAGATGAGCGAGGCTGAAGCTGCGGCTCCTCTTTTGATAAGCTATGAAGGAGTGGAATGCACAGCTAATGATAGACCGATCAAATTAGTGAAAGGACGTTCATCCATTAAGCTCAAGATCTCTCAGGTTAAAACGACACATTACTGTCTTTTTTCTTTTTGTTGGATTTCCATGGCTCTTGTGTGAAAAGGATTGACCATTTAGGTTACACATTTTTTCCTGTTTTCTGAAATCACCAAAGAATTGCTGTTGTAATTTCTTTTTTTTTTTTGTTACAGATTTCCTCCAAAAGTGATAACAGATTGTTCTGCGTCAAATTTGAAATACCAAATGCTAAAGATTATCCTTTCCTCCAAGTTCTTACCAACCCAATCCGTTGCATTTCGGGTAGTCCTAAAAGGTTGATCCACACTGACCATCCATTAAGTACTGAATCACCGGACCTTCTTCATAACACTTTCACAGCTAAACGAGTCAGATTGGGTAATGAAAGTGTTTCCGGGAGTGAAGAATCATATCAACAATGCAACCCTCATCCCCAAACCTCAAGACAGGTATGTAGTGAATCTCTCTTTTTATATTTTCTTTGGTTGCATATCTTATATCAACTTTACCGTTTCTGAATTGTTTTCCGTGAGAAGTTTGAGAATGGAAATGGCATGAGTACGTACCACGAAGAAGATAACTCCTCAACTGACTCAGAGTACTCGGAAATAAGACATACAATCTCAGACTCTACCATCTTCAGATACTGCCTTGGAAACTTAACAGAGAGGTCTCTTCTTCTAAAGGAAATCACAAACAACTCATCAGACGTAGATGTTTTAGAATTCGCGGATCAGGTTTCTCTGTATTCTGGATGTTCCCACCATAGGTAATCAATAATGTTAGTCAAAATTCATACGTTTATGAGAGTTATATATCTTATATTGTGGAATTGGTAACAACTTTTGAAATTTTCAGCTACCAAATCAACATGGCAAGAAAACTAATAGCTGAGGGAACAAATGCATGGATACTGATATCCCGGAACAATCAACAACGCGTTCATTGGGATAATGTAGTCTATGAGATTGAAGAGCATTTCATGAGGATTTCCAAATGCAGCAGCAGATCTCTCACACATCAGGATTTCGAGCTTCTAAGGAGAATAGCAGGATGCTACGACTACATAACTCAGGAACATTTTGAGAAAATGTGGTGTTGGTTGTTCCCTGTTGCGTCCTCCATATCCCGGGGCTTGATAAACGGGATGTGGCGTTCCTCGTCGCCTAAATGGATTGAAGGATTCATTACAAAGGAAGAAGCTGAGTATTCACTTCAAGGCCAAGAACCTGGAACTTTCATACTCCGTTTCCCCATTTCAAGAAGCTGGCCTCACCCTGATGCTGGAAGTTTGGTTGTCACTTATATTGGTGATGATTTCTCTCTTCATCATAAGCAACTCAAGATCGATAACATCTGCAAGTAGATCTCTTTCCTATTTTTATCTTCATTCCTCAACAAAATCTTCTTGTGCATTGGACTTGCGATTCATTTTTTTCATCTGTTTTCCGCAGAAGTAGTGAATGGTACATGGATGCAAAACCCCTGCAAGATATGTTGTTGGCAGAACCTGAGCTCTCTCGTTTAGGAAGGTAAGAGAGAAAGGTTCTTCATTGTATTTCGAGATCAAAAGTAAGTTCTTTTGATTTTGGTTTTGCTTTCTGCAGGATCATAAGAAGCCACTGATCGATATGTGAAGGTTTCTTCTACGTTGTCTGATATACAGATGCTAAGTCTCTCTTTACAGTTCGTAAATTGTAAAAGCTCTGAGGCCTAAAATGATCAAACTAATGTTAATTTTTTTACAATTTACTAAGATTTTTGAAGTTAACGCTGATCTTCTTCTATATGTTGAGCACAAGACTCTGAAATCTTAAGACTGCTGAATTGGCTTAAACCTTAAAATTACAATTTGCTAAACAAATGAATTAGTACTGATCTTGGTTTAGAAGTTGAGTACAAAAGTCAATGCAAAAGCTGGAAAGGTACGAGTTCTTCAATCACATTATTAGTCATAAAAGTGTTACATCTCATTTAATAATTTCAACAAAAGCGGATGACTTTTATGTATTTTCATTTCATATGTCACAAGAACATATGAACTATTTCAAAAGGAAAATTTGTATCGACGTGTGTGCGAGGATAAAAAGTTGTAAACCTACTTTCGTTTTTCTTTCTATGTCCGTTTTCACGTAACCATCTTCTCGTCCCCTCTTCTTCTTTGACGAAAAGAAAACTTAAAAAGGTTTTGTGCAGAGAAACAAACAATGACTAATGCAAAGGAAATAACTCTTTATATAACAATCTCTGTGGTTGCTTTTGTCATTGGTAAAATCGTGATTGCTCTTCTTCTCTACAAGAAATGGAAGAGAAAACACACAGTTCACAAGAACGGATTTCAAGGTAAGATCTAGTTTTTATTGTGTTAAATTCTGAATTAGTCATCTCTCTCTGTTTTACCTTCTTGTTTTATAATTTTGCAGTCAAAGGAGGAGGAAAAATGGTGATGTTTAGATCTCCATTACTTACCTCTGTTTCATCCGACATGTTTATGAAGAAAACACATAAGCTAAGCAACAAAGACATTATAGGTTCTGGAGGATTCGGAACTGTTTACAGATTAGTCATTGATGACCCAACAGCTTTCGCTGTAAAGAGGCTAAACCGAGGAACCTCCGAGACAGACGGAGGGTTTCACAGAGAGTTAGAAGCAATGTCTGATATAAAACACAGAAACATCGTAACTCTCCATGGCTACTTCACTTCTCCACATTACAACCTCCTCATCTATGAACTCATGCCTAATGGAAGCTTGGATACTTTTCTACACGGTACGCCGAAAACAAAACAGAGCATAAACACAATAAATAAGAGTGAGTGGTTTCTTCAGCAACAAGCTTTTTATGTGCAGGAAGAAATAAAAAGGTTTTGGATTGGACTTCGAGATATAAAATAGCAGTTGGAGCAGCTAGAGGGATTGCTTACCTTCATCATGATTGTATCCCTCATATTATCCACAGAGACATCAAATCTAGCAACATACTTCTTGATCATAACATGGAAGCTAGGGTTTCCGATTTCGGTTTAGCCACATTAATGGAACCAGACAAGACTCATGTTTCCACGTTTGTCGCTGGAACATTCGGATACTTAGCTCCGGGTTTATACAACAAACACCTTTTGCTCTACGATACCTATTCAAATCCAAATACATACAACAATTTTAGTTTGATTTTGATGTTGTTTGTGAAACAGAGTATTTTGATACGGGAAAAGCAACAGTGAAAGGAGATGTATACAGTTTCGGGGTTGTTCTTCTTGAGCTTTTAACTGGAAGAAAACCAACAGATGATGAGTTTTTTGAAGAAGGAAGAAAGCTAGTTACTTGGGTAAGAAGTTATCTCTCTATCTCTTCTCTCCTTAACTTGATTTACTTCTGGTTCAGTTGAAAACGTCGTGATTAATATAAACAGGTAAAAGAAGTGGTGAAAGATCAAAGAGAAGAGGTGGTGATAGATAACCGGTTAAGAGGATCACCGGTTCAAGAGATGAACGATATGTTTGGTACAGCATTGATGTGTCTTGAACCAGAACCTGCCATTAGACCGACTATGGCCGAAGTTGTCAAGTTTCTCGAATACATCAGACTTACGAAACGTTCTTCCTTTTGATTTCCATTCTCTTTACTCGCGTGACAAGCGCGTGAGTATGTTTCTTGAACTAATCAAAGTTAGTTCCAAAATAAAAGCTTCTTTCGAAGAAGAGAAAAAGACTTCGAGATTCGCTTCTTTGATAACTGCACCTGTAAAGTTAAATGTAATTTAATGCTCTACACAATTGTAATTCTTTTCGGAAAAAAGAATAAAGGATTATACACAAAAGCCATATAGTACTACTATTTTCTTTTTCTAAGATTCTTGTACAAAGTGAGCATTGGATCTTAAAAATTTCCCTATTTACAGCTCATCTCACGTTTTCATGTCTTGTTATTTTACTTCTTCTTTTATTTTATAAACGACACTAATCAGATGGCGAAAATTAATTTAAAATTGCATAATAAGTACTATAAAATAAAAATTCACATAATAAAAAAGTTATTTAATGAAATATTATACGATTATATAAATTTTACAAAATAGCGAAATAAAATTTAAAATTACCAATAAACATATATATATATATATATATATATATTAAAAATTAATAATTTCTTAAATAAATTTTCAACA
Organism: Biscutella laevigata subsp. laevigata; assembly: GCA_900406315.1. Taxonomy (NCBI): domain Eukaryota; kingdom Viridiplantae; phylum Streptophyta; class Magnoliopsida; order Brassicales; family Brassicaceae; genus Biscutella; species Biscutella laevigata. The sequence continues at coordinate 7,706 of OVAU01001587.1, forward strand.
TACTCTCTAAAAAATAACACATCTTTACATTTGTTAATTATTTCATTTTTTATTATTTACATTTATAAATCTTCTACTAAATTTTAATACATTGACAATATATATTTACATCTAATAATGTTGGGTAGAAAATAGAAAGAATTTTTGTATTTTAACATTTATTTGTTACGATTATCTTCTGAGAAAATAAAAATTTAATGACGTTTAACAAATAAATTATTAAACTCACAATTAACCATCTAATATATATTTATTTTTATGTTTTAGGCAAAAAATAATTTTATACTTTTGCATTTTACTAAGGTTTAGGCACTTTTTATTGGTAAAGCTTTTGGATAATCACATTAGAAAATTCAATTAGTCAATTATACAATTATCAGTGAGACCCTAAATCTCCCATATTAGTAAGCACAAAATGTTGTTTAATCATATTTAATACTCCCTCTGTCCCAAAATATAAGATTTTCTAGGATTTTTATTTTGTTCCAAAATATAAGATTTTCTCACATATCAATACAGTTTTTAATGCTCTCTCATTTAATATTGAGTTGACCAACCAATTAAAATTTTTCTTTTTTTATTTTGAATTATTATTAATACTTTATTAATGATTATTTTGTGTATTAAATAAATTTCTTAATAAGTGTGCAAATGCCTAGAAAATCTTATATTATGGGACAAAGGAAGTACTAATTAATGTTTTTGGACTTTTAAGTTGAAGAATTCCAGCAAATTGTTTATAGAAAAGTAAAGAGTTTCATGGAAAAAAAAAATCGTTTAATGAATTTCACTATACAATTCTTGCTAAAACTCTTTACTTTTCCTTTAAGCAAACTGCTGGATTTATTCACCTTAAAAGCCTTAAAATATTAATTACTATTAAATATGAATATATATTTTTGTATGAAAATGTTGATTTGTTTTTAATTAAAGAAAAACTCTTCACTGATTCACTCGCTCCTTTCCTTAGTTATATATACCAAAGATTGTAGAAGAGTTATCACTCAAGCAAAAAAAACCAACAATGGCTAAAGCATGGATCTGCCTTTCCTTCGTAATCTTCTTCTACATCATCAAAGTCAACGCAGAGGTACGTGCTTAGAAACCACTTAATGTAAATATGATTGCTTCTTATGTAATGAGTTTTGTTCTAAGTTGTTGTTGTTATAGATGAAGACTTGGTGTGTGGCTAAACCGTCTACAGATCAAGCAGCACTTCTAGATAACATAAACTTCGCATGTTCTCATGTCGATTGTCGAATTCTTTCTAGTGGCTGTCCATGTTATTCCCCTAGTAATCTCTTAAACCATGCTTCAATCGCCATGAATCTTTATTACCAAGCTAATGGAAGAAACTACTGGAACTGTAATTTCAAGAACTCTGGACTCATTGTCATAACTAATCCCAGTGAGTTATAGATCATCTTCTCTTCTTTTCCTATCTATGGAATTTCTATATAATAATTAACATTAATATCTTTTTTTATTTTGTAGGCTATGGAAACTGCTACTATGAATACACATGAGCAAAAAACATATGGCTTGTTCTTTTGTTACAAGTAAACAGAGGAGCATAAACATGATTAGTTTTTTAATTATTTTAAATATATATAGCCTAAAAAATTTGAATTTCAAAAGTTAAGTTCGTTTCTCAACTTTTAATTATGTTATAATCATTATTTATGAAGATCTTGATGCATGATTCGATCTCGCTTCAGTATCTATACCCTCAAAATATCTTGCCTCAAGAGTTCAGACTTTTTTGCTTAATGTGTTTTGGCTTTATTTGAAGTTCTCAGAGTGTTCTTCTCTCTTATTCTGGCAGACTCTAGACAAATACACAAAATTACTTTTGAGTATATGAGATATGTCCAATTACTAATTAACAATGAGAGGAGAGTTATGACACCTATAATCACCAAAATAGAGAAAACAATGGACTTGGCACTAAGAGTGTTAGGGCTGAGTAAAATTATCGAACCGAATGGTAATTTATCGAACCGATTCAAATCAAATTTTATAAAAAGCAGAGTGGATACAAATTTTCTTATACTAAATTTTCCGAACTGAACCAAATCGAAACCGAATTTCAATTACCCGAATGGTTAAGCAAAATTAATTTAAACTTATATACTCCATTTGTTTCAAAATAAAAGATGTTTAAGGTTTTGACACATAAATTAATATATCACTAATTTTATTATGTTTTCAAAAATAAAACTTCATTACTAACTTACCTAACCACAAATCAACTAATCAAAAATCAATCTGCATAAAATAAATAATTAAAAATTTGAAAAACGCAATTAATTTTGCATTGGAAACTCAAAACATCTTTTAAATTGAAACAAAAAAATTTGGCTTAAACATCTTATATTTTGAAACGGAGGGAGAATATTTTAATTAAATATATATGTAATATGTTTAAATGTATTTTGAATATATAATTTTAATTAATATTTATTATTTATATTTATTTTTACATTACTATTTTATATAAAATTGAACCAAACAAAATTTAAAACGAACCAATATTGAATTAATTACCGAATGGACGGATTTTTAAAGTAAAAAACCTGAATAACCCGAACTGAAACGATATAGATTTTTTTTACCGAATTGACACATTTTTAAAAACCAAAATATCCTGAAAACTGAATAATCCGAACCGAATCAAACTGAAAAATCCAAACCGAATTAAACTGAATAACCGATGACTCACCCCTAATAGGGTACTATAGATCTATTAACATTAAAAAAAAAAAAAAAAAAAAAAAAAAAAACNTGAGCTAAACTTTGCAAGTAGTTATCAAATTCCACAATTAGTCCTCCCTAAACTGTTTTATAACTGTCTTTCTAACGAAATCCAGTTAGAGTTCAAAGTTATTAATAACTTGTTACTCTATTCTTATTCATTTCATTGCCCATAAACGCCTCTATAAATACTAAATTACACAAGACTAACTAAATCAATCCTCTTACATCAATTCTCTTAAATCAATTCAAAATCATGGAAACCGGTTTAGTGAAGCTATCTTTATGCCTTAGCCTAGTCGTGGTTGGATCATGTACTACGGCTCCGACACCATGGACCCCGTCGATGGGGATCCGACCAGGAACGTGCGATAACTACGAGTGCCCGACCTACAAAATGATAGAGCCTGGATACGGCTATGAGATTCGTTTGTATTCCCCTGCGGTCTTGATGTCCACTAGTCCCATCCCTGCCACATCCATGACTCAAGCCACCAAAACCGGTTTCCAACGGTTAGTAATTTACATCCTTTTCAATCTTATCATAATTTGTTCTATATATGATATATAATCAGACAAAGTGTTGCAGATTATTTGGTTACATACAAGGAGACAACAAGAGCAAAGTGAAGATGAACATGACAGCTCCAGTGATCACCCGAGCAACGCCGGGAAACTCACTATACACAGTCTCCTTCTACCTCCCAAAGAAGAACCAACAGAACCCACCTCTAGCCGATGATCTCCACGTGCAGACATGGAACCAAACCTACGTAGCCGTGAGGCAGCTCGGTGGTTACGTGTCAGATGATGAAGCTAAGAAAGAAGCTGCGGCTCTCATGGATAGTCTCAAGGGCACTGAATGGATTGCGGCGATCGAGAAGAGCAAAGGAAAGTCGCCGGCTTATTTGTTTGCCGATTATAACCCGCCGTTCCAAACCAGGGATAGGGTGAATGAGATCATGATTACGTTTAACATGTAATAATGGATTAAAGCTACGTCCACACAATTTGATTGTTACATATAGCAATCGGATAAGAGAGGACCCACGTTGTATCAACTTCTGGCTTAAACCGGTTTTATTATTGTCATTTATAAATCTTGGGATGACAATTATTTTATGACTAACAAGAATATTAAAAGGATGGGAACCAAATTAAATAAATTGAAATGAGAAAATCAAGCTTAGTTGTTTCAAACCGAATCCAAATAGAATTGGTATTATAAAAAAAAAATCAAAGAATCGAAATTTAAATTGAATCTAAGAGCTTCTCCATCGGAGTATTTAAAGGGTTCTAAACCTCAAAAATAAATTTAAATACAATTAAATTTTCAAATACTCTTTAGAACCAATTCTTAAATAAGAATTTTCAGAAGAATATTAGAACCTCATACGTGTCACTTTGTGATTGGAAATGGACAAAACACAAAAACAAATGGATAGTGTTTGAAGATATCGGTTTGGATAATAACCGAAAACCAAACAAATATCACAAAAATATATATTCATAAAACTGAACTAAAAAAATCATATTGGGTATTTTGGATCCAAAAAATCAAATAACCGAACCGAAACCGAACCGATTCCAATGCAAATAATCTAAAATATCCGAAAATAGAATATATTGAACTGAAACATAACCAAATATTTGATTTTTCTTTTATTTTAGTGTATTTCTACTAATTTTTTGGGTTTATACCAAATCAAAACCGCACCGGAATAATCAAAACCAAATCGAAAAAATTTCGGTTATTTTTTTGTTGCTATCGAAATCTCACAAATATGATGGTCAATCGAAATCAAGTTCGAATAGAATAAAAAATGATCAACTAAAAACGGATTTGGTTGAGCATCTATGGCAAAAATTCGAAACAAGTTAAGATCAAAATCTTCGTTCATCTCTGTTAAAATTTAAATATATGTTTCAATAATTTAATGTAATATTAGTAATGCGTTTAATATTAATGAATTTGATTTAATTTTTTTAAGAACTCCTTAACGAGTATTTACCAATGGAGAGGACAATTAATAAAAATAATTTTTGGATTCTCGATTATTGGGGCTAGTGTAAATAATATTCGAATATTGTTAAGAACCCCTTCATGTGGTTCTATGAATGGAGGTGGTCTAATAAAGTTATTATGTTCTTTTAAAGCATACAACTATATTTTGTTGTAGTGATTATCCACCTAAACTATATAAACTTCCAAAAATACAAATTCTTATGTTTTATAAACTCTTACTATTTTATAGTCTATTATATACCAAATTAATTTAATTTAAAAAAATAAATTTTTAACATTTTACCTAACATTTCAATTTTGATGAATTATTAGCTACTAAAGCAATATAGTTTTTCAAAATACAAAATCACTTGATTTTTGTGGACAATTATCCAACAAATTACCATATTTTCTCAAAATAAAAAATTCGAGCGTTTTGCAAAATGTTTTGATTTTTTTTTATAATTATCCATCAAATTAGTATAATTTATTAAAATACAAAATTTTAACGTGTTATAAAATTTCTTAATTTTGTGGATTAATATCTAACAAATCAATCTAAATTTGTCATGATATAAAATTTTAGTAAAAAGAAAGTTAAAAATATTTATTTATTTTTAGAAAAAAAAAATTCCTATAGTGATCTAGAATTAAAATGCTACCAATCAAGAGGCTATTTTCCTAAGGATTCGAATAGCAAAAATGTACTAGGAATCTAGGATAGTAGGATTGTGGATCTCTCTAAGTTTTCAGTAAAAAAAAACTAAAAATAATTCAAGAAAGAAAAAACTTGTGGGTAGTTTCGTAAATAATGTAACTATGGATATTTACACAATCTAAGCCTTATCCGAGGTTGAACCACACAAACACAAACGGCCGTAACGAAGAAAGATAACAAAAATCCGCCATGCAAACAGCTCAGAGCATCTTCAAGGTATTGTTCCTTCTCAGCCTTCTTTCAAGCAGTTTAAACCTTATCGACTCGCGTTCCGGAACCGATCTAATTCTCGGACAAGTTGGGAAGTTTCCGCCGTCGTGTAACCGGATCGAGTGTCCAAGCTACGAGGTGATCCACGTCGGTAATGGATACGAGATTCGCCGCTACGATGCCGCCGTTTGGACTTCTACAGAACCAATTCAGGATACATCTCTCGTAAAAGCAACACGAACCGGTTTTCGCCGGTATGTTCATCTTAATTTCCGAAATCAGATTTAACCGGGAAGAAAAATTCAAAATGTGTTGATTTTGATGTGAGCAGATTGTTTGATTACATTCAAGGGAAGAATAATTATCATCAGAAAATAGAAATGACAGCTCCGGTGATGACTCAAGTCTCTCCCAGCAAATCTTCCTTCACCGTATCTTTCTTCCTTCCCAAACATAATCAACACGACCCAGCTCCGGCCAAGGATCTCCATGTCCAGAGATGGGATCCGAGGTATGTAGCGGTGAAGCAATTCGGTGGTTTCGTGTCGGATCAGAATGTCGGAGGAAAAGTGGCGGAGCTGGAGTTGAGTTTAAAAGGTACCGCATGGGCCAAGGCAATAGATAAGAGTAGAGAAACCGGCGGTGTCGGATTGACTTCGGCTTATACGGTGGCGCAGTACAACTCGCCGTTCGAGTTCTTGGGTCGGGTTAATGAGATTTGGTTGCCGTTTCAAATGAACAATGAAGAAGCTGTTGCAATTGTTTGTCAGTGAACAAAAAATGAACAGTTTATCTTATATATATTAAATAAATAGAACTTGTATAATGAGTTCTTCGGAGATTACAATTTTGCAGGGAATAGAAACAATGGACCTCGACCAAACACCGATTGTTAGATCTTTAAGACAGACACTATCGGGGATTTCGAAGTTATGTTTGCCCTAACTAACTGTAAAAAGAAAACATAACTATAGTTTTTTTTTTTTCACTAAAAGTTTATGAAACAAAAGGGT
>OVAU01001588.1:0-14399 GCA_900406315.1 Biscutella laevigata subsp. laevigata
TATACTACATTGAATAACAGAGTCCCATTACTACAAAGATATTAGTAACCGTGAAAACCTGTTTATCATTCATATAAGGGTGTGTTATATCCCTTCGGGTTTTGGTGTGTAATATCCAAAACCAACCCTTTCTTGCTCTCAATCTCTTTCTGTCCAAGTGTTCTTCTTCCCAAGTCACCAATCGCATCAACCGTCTGATAAAGCACACTCCGACTATTCGTCAAGAGCTCAAGCATTCCATCAACCTAAGTTCGAGCTTTCCAAGATCTCTTTTGACTGTTCTCCACCATTTCCTTAAAGATATGGGCTTGCAAAGTTTCAGAGCATTTGGAGACGTTTAGGTAAGAGGAACTCTTCGAGTTTCTCCTTGTACGGCCGCATGACATAGCCACGGCAGTACCCGGTGGCCCCATTTCAAGTCCAACTGTTTCATCTCTTTTCCAACATCTGTCTCGACTACATCTCCTCATTTCCCCTGGAAACCAAGCACAACAAGTTTCAGGCTCATCCAAAACGTTTAGGTCGTGAGAGTTCATTGCATTTGCCTTAGTACAGTCGACGTAGCCGTACACGACCGTACCCGACGACCTCATTTCAACTCCTCCGACCTAATCTCTTTTTTCCATATATTTCTTTCGGCTGTTTCTCATCTTTTAACTTGTTTTGAGAGCTTGCTAAGTTTCGTGACGTTTGCTCACATGTTTCGACGAAAGACGCTTCTTGGCCACCCTCCTCCGGCCGGCCTTAAGGCGTCTTGAGTTGTCAAGTGTTCGATCGTTCAACTGGGCGTGTATTAACCATCATCAGCATCCCTCGAACAACCATCAGAATCCTTCGAACAACCATCAACATCCTTCGAACCACCATCAACATCCTTCAACCCACTCCCACTGAACGTATTAAAACCCAAACCTCCCTGGGTTACAAGAACATTCTGAATCCACTCCTCCTTCACTAACCCTTCAAAATCAAGCAGTCTCACATTATGATCATCAAGTCTCAGCAAGATGGATTCGAACTCCTCATCAAACCTCTCACTTAATTCTGATACCGTTTTGGCGATTCCCTCCAGCATCTCCATCATCCCTGTCCTTGTAGAACTGCTACCAAGATCTTCAGCTTTTCTGTCATGGACAACGTAGATGTTATTAGTAACGGATCTAGCCGACAAGTCCATATCATATAGGGTTTCCCACCATATGCTTTCACCACGTACGACAGCTGCTTTATCCAACTACGTACAATGGGATCGAGAACCCTTTGTGACATCATTCTCGAGCTCCAAAATGCGGTCCACAAGCTCAGTCTCATACGAGTCGGGCTCCATGATGCTAATGATCTCCTGATATTTTAAACAAGTTTAGTATCAAAAAAATATCGCCTGCTATTTTAAACAAGTTAAGTACCAATTTATATTACAACAGTTTACCTTGGTTGTACCAATTTCCGTGATCTCTTCCAGGGGATAACCTTTCAATGTTGTATCAATGAACATCATTAGTAACTCAATTGGCTGCCCATTTCGATTGCCTTGGTCCATGTGCTTGCCTCAATTTATTGAATTTACTCTTTTTCGATCTCGTTGACTTTCCGGTGGACTTTTTGTACTTCGCTTTATTTTACTTAATCTACTAAATTATGATTGTTAGTGACAAACATACCCTATTGATTCCACCTAGACTTAGCGAATTAGCATCACAAAATTAGCATAATTAATTAATGGAGTTTAATTAAAATTAATGTAGGATATTTATTTATACTTTATCAATTACTAATTTTAACTTATTTTGTTCAAAATATTTATTTATTTAGTTTGAATTTAATTTCATCTAAATATTTAATATTTAGGGTTTAAATTATATTATTTAAAGTTTAGAGTTTAGATTATATGGGTTATATGTTTGAGTATAAAGTTTTTAGTTTATTATTTAGGGTTTTAAATATATGATTTAGAGTTTTAAGTTTAAATTTTTGAGATTACAGTTAAGGGTTAGAGTTATCAATTTTAAACTTTGGAATTTAGGGTTTTTGGATTATAAGATTTAAACTTTAGAGTTTATAGTTTATGGTTTATATTATATGATTTAAATGTTTGAGTTTAGAGTTTTGAGTATGTGTCTTAGGCTTCCAAATATATGCTTTATGTTTTAGGGATGAATTTATGATTTAAGGTTTAGAGTTTAGGGTTTAGAATATATAATTTATTTTTTAGTTAAGGAGTTTTAGAGTTTAGAGTTAAGAAGTTTGAGATAAGGGTTAGAGTATATACCGAATATAGTTTTTATTTTTTTTTGTGAAATGAAAGTGTTGAAATAATCTCAAACTATAACCCCCAAGCACAAGTATGAAATATAATCCCCTAAACACCATCTAACCCTATAAACCCCATCTAATCTATTAAACCCAAACTTTTTAATTTTATTTTATTTTCAGAAATGTATTTCTTTGGTTAATTTCATTTCCGATTATGATTTGCATTTTTCTGTTCTCAAACACAAAAACACCAACTTTGTGTTTTAAAACCTAAAAACCTAACCTCTAAACCGCATTAACCCATAAAACAAAAGGGAACTGGAAATTTTTAAAATTCAAATTTAAACATTAAATTTAAGGGTTAGAGTTTTAAATTTGTGAGTTTAGGGTTTAGGGTTTGAGGAGATTGGTGTAGAAAATTGGTGACGGAGATTGGTGTTAAATTTTATATATTTACATATTTAATTTAGCGAAGAAATATGTTTTTCTGATTTCGTTTTAGATAGCGTGATAGTAATTCTACCATACCATTAAATTTCATAGGGCAAGAACTTGATTCCACCACACAAAATTTTCACTTAGTGTGGTGGAATTAAGTTCCCGCGTAATGAAATTTAACGATACGATAACAATAATATAATGTTATCTAATATCAAAATCTTAAAAACTTATTTATCTGTTAAATTAAATATGTATATATATATATAAAATTTGATTCTATTATTGAATATGTATTGTGCTATAAAATTGTACCGAAAATATACTATAGTAGTTTTTAATTGCATGTTGTCGTTGAGTGCTATAAAAAAACTTGATTTTAATGTTTTAGTTTGGTGAACCAAATTAACAAACTAATTGAATAAAATTGTTGATATAATGGGTAATTGGGAGATGTTTGTAGGATAAAACACAATATCGGTTCATTTTTAGTGAAATTTTAGAATATTATGTTTTATGTGCGACAATAGACGATTAAAAAATTTGTAACCGTCTAGGATAACATTTAGACGTTTTGTGCTATGTTGGAGTGCTATCAATATAAAGTTTTCTTGCAATGAATCTTCCACTTAATTCTAGAATTCTCTTCATCAATGGGCTATGAAGGGAATTCTCCAAGAAATCTCCCCCTTTCTGAATTAGCCCAAAGTTGTCATGATACCAATGCCTTGACATACCACAATATACTTATCTAAGTGAATATCACTCTAGTTATCACATACCACAATATACTTATCTTGCTATACTCCTAGGTCTATTAAGAAGTTCTTCATCCATTAACATCTCGCAAACTCCAGTAACTGCAATGTACTATATTTCAGTGGTGGACAAAGAAACACACTTTTGTAGTTTTGATTGCCAAGAAACAGCTATCCATGCAAAGTTAGTTACATATTCTGATGTTGATTTTCTAGAGTCTATATCGCCAGCCCAGTCTGCATCTGTGTAACCTTTCAGTTCAAGTTTTCCATTACAAAACATATGCACCTTTTAGTTGTTCCTTGTAGGTAGTGAAGGAGCCAGTTGAATGCTTTCCAATGTTCCTTTCTTGGACTGGCAAGGACTCGACTCATAACTCCTACCGCATAAGCGATATCAGGTCTTGTGCAAACTATGACATATATGAGACTGCTTGACGCTGATTCCTAAGGGGTTGTCTTCATTTCTTCTTTCTCCTTCTCACTTGATTGGACTTTGCTCCAAATTTACCATAATATGTCTAGCATGTGGTGTGTTTACTGGCTTCGCCTTGTGCATGTTAAATATCTCCAACACCTTTTCAACATATCGCTCTTGTGATAGTCATAACAACTACTTCAATCTATCACGAGTGATACTTATCCCAAGAATATTTTTTGCTTGCCCGAAAGCTTTAATGGAATAACATTTACTCAAATCTTTCTTTAGTGTAGCAACTTTGTTATGATCATGGCCTACAATCAACATCTCATCAACATAAACAATAATATGAGAAAGTCGCTGCTAGCGTACCACTTCATGAAGACACAATGATCAGGTTTGATTTTTTGAAGTTATGATCCTCCATGAATGACTCAAACTTCTTGTATCATTGCCTTGGGTTTGTTTGTGGCCATAAAGACTCTTCTTTAAACGACATACCAAGTTATCCATGCCTAGAACTTTGAACCCTTCAGGTTGTTCCATGTAAATCTCCTCATTGAGGTCACCATGAAGAAATGTCGTTTTTACATCGAGTTGCTCAATTTCCAAGTCTAAAACAACTGGTAGACCAAAAACAATTCGAATAGAAGACATCTTTACCATTGGAGAGAATATCGCTTTCAAAGTCTATGCCTTTTTCTAATTTATTCCTTTCACGACCAATCAAGCTTTGTATCTTGGCTTTGTAACATTTTCCTCCGACTTTATCCGGTTACCCCATTTGTTCTTGAGAGCTCCCCTTCCTTTATGCAACTTCATAAGCTCATATGTGTCATTCTTATGCAAGGATTGCATTCTTGCATGGTTTTTATCCACTCATCTTTATGAGTGTCGATTATGGCTTCTTCATAGTTTTGATGCTTTCCCTATGCTGTAAGATTCACATACTCTTCTCGATAATATCGAGTTGATGATCTCGTTTCTCTTTACCGTCTTAGCGCAAATTCTGGTTGAATGTCTCAATCCACTTGTGGTTCCATTCGATTTTCCTCGTCTGCCTCGTCACCATCTTGTTCTAAGGTAGGGATTTCACCTTCATGATTTTCATCATCATCTTCAGCCGCTTCTTCTAAATCATCATGTAGTTGGTCAACATCTAGGCCTCTTCTAACCCTTAGCTTTGGCTTCTCCGACCTTTAGATGTCTTCAAATGTCTGTTCTTCGAAGAACACAACATCTCGACTTCTAATGATTTTTCTGTTCATCAGATCCCAAAGCTGATAGCCAAACTCATTGATGCATACTAATAGTACTCAAGTTTTATCCTAGAGATCTGACCTACCAGTGCACAGAACAAACAGAGTAGTACTTAGGCATCAAATCCACATAGACTAAGATGCAAACGCGAAGAGCCTTGTAAAACCTTGTAATGGCTAAGATTTGTTGGTTGTGGTAACTAGAAAGATAAGAGCAACAGAAAGAAATGAGCAAAAACCAAATAAGATGATCAAGATATGCAAACAATCAAACCTAGGAAATTCTAAAAGGGGGATTTTACCGGAAATATTTAGATATATGGTCAAGAATGGAAACTCATATCGAACTTAACCTATTTCGATCTCGAAAAATAGTCTAGCTCTCAAATTTGTGGTTAACCTACCTCTAGAAGAATTCTTGATACACCTAACACATGTCGCTAAATGCAAGTAAAACTATTGCTAAAAAGGACCTAGTTGAGTGAGGCAGGCGTGTGCACTAGCGAATGTCCCAATGAACCCGAGAGGACACTTGAGTGAGTCCCTATTCTGCAATATGGATTATTTATTCTGGCGGACACCAGGTAGATATAAGGAATTTATCTATCCTTGGATGTGTTGGTACATTTGGAAAGCGAGGAACGATAAGGTTTTCGGGAACATGGATCCAGGCGTCCGAGGGATTGTGGACTGTCAGACTATCACGGGGATGGATAGATTTATCGGGGAAGGATACATATGCTACTCGGATGGAGCATGGACAATGACGGATGGGATGTCGGGACTAGGCTGGTTCTCTTCGAAAGAAGATGGAACTCATGGACTCTGGGAGCGAGGAATATGGTGAGACAATTGTCACCTCTCCCTACGAAGATGAAAGCTCAGATTTGGGCAATGGAGAGAATGTTGGGGGAAGGACGTACCAGGGTACACTTCCTTACGGATTCCATGGATCTACTCGAGATGATAGCTACGCCGGAAGCTTGGCCGCAATTCAGAGTCGCCCTCGAGAGTATTCAAATTCTGTGAGGACGCTTCGATACAGTCTCGTTCGAGAATGTTCCTAGAGAGAGTAATTTTATGGCGGATAATCTTGCTAAAGGAGCCAGAGAGCACCAACCCCCTTACTCTTCTTAGGGACAGGCCCACCACCTTGGTTTTCTGTTTTTTAGTTTAAACTATAGTTGCCGACAAAAAAAAGACCTACTTTACTTCCCCTTTCGCTTAATCTCTAAAAACAGACTAACCCTCAGACTTGTGACTAACCTGCGCCTAAACGAACTCATCAAACATGTAACACTATGTCACCAATGTTAGACTAAAAGATATTGGTAAACAAGATTTAATTCAGTTTCACTAGACTAATCGATTCTACCTATGGTGGGGGCACTTAAGCATGTAGGATGTGAAGCAATCCCACGCTTTATCAAACGACTCAACGGCTCTCTGAGTGAACCATGAGATCTCGCTTGTAAGCTTTGTTGTTCTTGCAGGTGAAAAGAACTTAGAGAGAAACACTTTCTTGTAGTCAGTCCAAGTGGTAATTGAATCTCTCGACAACTTCACCTCCCATTGGTGAGCATTGCCACCTAAAGAGAATGGGAACATGCGTAGCGTAATGCCATCCTCGCCAACTCCGTTGATCTTAACCATGCTACACACCCGATCAAAGATGTCAAGGTGTTCCAAAGGGTCCTCCGATGGAAGTCCATGGAAAGTGTTTCCTTGAACCATGAAGATGAGACATGTCCGGATCTTAAAGTTGTTATTCTCCACTGCCGGCGGGCGGATCCCGATTCGTTGCCCATGTGTTGGAGATGCATCATGGGCACCTATGGTCCGAGCCGGCTGAACTGGTACATTGGCAGCAATTGGTTGGTCTTGAACTCCTTTCATACTGAGATTGAGACGGTTGGTATGCAAATCACATTTTGCTTCTCGTCGAGCGTGTGTGGTGGTGCGTTTAAGAGCAGTATTATCAGCTGGAATTGGTAAGAGGTTTGATGATCCTTATGAGCGTAGGTTTAACACATAAAGCATAAAGACAAAAAGAGCTAGAAAGTTAGTAACTTTGAAAGAAAATGAAACTTAGACCCTAAAAGACACAAAAAATATCGATAGTTCTAGTTCCCAAATTGGCAACAGCGCCAATTGATAAACTTTGACTTACATGTCACCTATCCGGGTGAATATCTAAATAGTCGCTCTGGAGTCGCAAAAGAGCGACTCCACATCGACTTCATAAATAAGAAAAGTAAAAACATGTGCCCGGATTCGAACCATGGCCTATGGGAAGGGAGAGTACCTGAGTATGAGGTAAGATCGAGTGAGCCATGTTAAAATTTCATAATTGTATACAACTAATATTATATAAGGTGTGTTTGGTTTTCTTAATATCTTGTTCGTTTAAGTATTTTTTTAAAACGTTGCCGAATTAAAAAACACTGAGACGTCTTTAGTTCCAAATATATAAACTCTTATAACCATGTAATTCGAATGAAATAAATATTAAAACAATTTATGATCATCTCGGGTGAATAAGGTTTCATGTTAACTGTAATGCTTATGTTATATATATGTGACGATTTCGGTCGATTCAATTTTTTTTTTCAATAGTAGATACTTGAAGTTTAGTAATGGTTTTATGATACCAAATTGATTATATACGACCCGAAGCAATTCTAATTTAAAGAAATGGTGAAATGAACTAAATATCAAACAAGTAGTCGCTTTGTAGTCGCTCTTTTGCGACTTTGGAGCGATTACTCAAGGTTGAGCATTATCACTCTGCATATGTCAGGTTGAAGAAACTACCTTGACTAGCAGTGTGCATCATGGACTGATAATCTCTATGTAAACCTCTGTGAAATGTGTCCAACAGGCTCTCAGGTGTGAAACCATGATGAGGGCACTGTAGTGTATACTTCTTGAATCTTTTCCAAGCTTTAGAAAACGACTACATTCCCTTATAGTTGAATGTAGCAATGTTACTCCTTAACTTTGTTGTCCTAGAAGACGAAAAGAAATTAGTAAGAAATGCCTTCTTACAGTCAGCCCATGTTTGAATGGAACCGTGAGGCAATCCCTTCTCCCAATTTGTAGCATCGCCTCCCAATGAGAAGGGGAAGACTCTGAGCTTGTAGGCATCCTCACTGACTTCATTGATACTGACAGTTCCATAGACTGTCAAAATATTCCAAGTGACCCAGAGGGTCCTCCTTTGGTAGTTCGTGGAAAGGCTGAGCTGTGATCATACTTAGAATGTCTGACTTGATCTCAAAGTTATTGACTTCGACTGGGGGTGGTCGAATGCCATTCTTGTTCCCATGCACCCTTGGTTCATTAGACTCTCCTATAGTCCTAGGAGGTTGTTGGTTTTGTCTTGGAACCTGTGGAACATATGGTATTGGTCGGACATGGGGGATTGGGTGTTCATCCACAATCTCCACCTGATTGTTGTCAACGTTTTGCTGATTATCGGCCATTTCTTGTTGTTGGAGATTATCAGGCTGATTCAACCTATGTGTTTGTCTTCTCAAATTTATGTTCCGACGTTCTAGAGCAGTTATATCCTCAGGAATTTGCAGTAGATTTCTTGTTCCTTTGGATCTAGTGCTGAAAGAGAAATTGATAAGAACTAATGGTTATCTAAAATCATGAAATGGCAATGGCGCCAATTGATAAGTTTTATTTTTCGGGTTATTATCCTATTAATATTGGGTATGGTGGTGTGTATGAGTGATCAGGGTTATCGAACCAACTCAGGAGGAAATAACACACTAGTTCTGTGATGGGTTTTACTAAGTCTACGTTGAAACAATAGGAAAATTCTATCACTAAATAATCCTAGAAACGAAAGCAAATATAAAATAATTTCAGATATTAAAAGATAACTCATGGATCAAAGCATCGAAATGGGTAGTTCTTTTCATGCTAGTAGTTGGTTCAACTCGCACACTTTTGTTTGTCTTATGTCTAGGAATATCTAATGTAAATTAATCCACTTCTGGGGTAGAAACCATTTCCTAATCATACAATCTAAACAATCTTTGGAAAGAAAACACAATAAAAAAAGCATAGCACACAATTCCATGCAACAATCTATAGTCTTAAAACAAACTCTTGAATAAGATCTATAAACAACAGATTTCATAGTTCAGGAATTAAATCAAACACCTTCCTGGTAGAAATATTCCTAGGATCTAGACTTGGTTAGCTACTCTTATTCTAGCATTGAGATCATGAAATTGAAGAAGACATTATTAGTTCAGTCATAAACCATTTTAGCAATCATAGAGACAGATTCCTAACTCTAATCCATAAGCTATATGGAATTACTCACAACTCATATCTAGAACAATTTGGGAGTTTCTAAACATGGTTTGTGAAGGGATTAAGGCTAAGGAAACAGGTAATCAAAGCAATAAACAAAGCAAATAAACATAAATCAAAAGAAAAGGGAATTTCAATAGAAAAATACCAAAATCTCTTAACAAAAATCTCAAAAACTAAACCCAACCTAGAGAGAAAACTAGGTTAAAACGTGCTTAGAAAAATAAAGACTGCCTAGGGTTTTAGTTATTGGGCTCTCTTTTGGTCCAATATTTGTGTAACTCCAACTCTGCACCTATAAAGTCATATGCATGAAAAATGCAATCTAAAGGACTCTAAATGCATCCTAAACTAATGAAAAGACGAATGAAAACCGCGTTCAAAACCCTTAAAACACAACACATCAGTTAAGTGTAATGCTTATGTTATACTTATGTGATAATTTTGGTCGATTCATTTTTTTCTTTTAAAGTAGATAATTGAAGTTTAGTAATGGTTTTATGATACCAAATTGATTATATACGAACCAAAGCGATTATAATTTAAAGAAATGGTGAAATGAACTAAAAACGAAACAAGTAGTCGCTTAGGAGTCGCTCTTTTGCGACTCCATTATGACTACTCAGGGTTTAGGGTTACCATTTTTTCAAGTCTTCTGTTGTAGTGGCTTATTATTCGTTAAATAAGTGCGACTACATAATTTAGTCATTCATTAGTTGCCAATGTTTGCAATTAATTGTAAATGTTTGCAACTTCTTACAAACAGTCGCTATTTTGCACCTAAATAAGTGCTCTACAAAATGTAGTCATTCATTAGTCGCACATGTTTGCGACTTCTGACAAACAGTGGCTACGTAGGCGCATAATAGTTACTCCATTGTTGTTGTAACATCCCTGAATCAGGTCGCGGCCAAAAACTCAAGTTGGCCAAGGGATTCTGTTTTGTCCGAGCAAGATCTGTTTTGATCGGACATAATCAGCTTTGATCGGACATAATCAGTTTTGATCGGACATAATCAGTTTTCGTTGGACAGAATCAGTTTCTGTCGAGACGATCTTGTTCCATCGAATCAAATTGGATTCTGATCGAGAGAAATCATATTTGGATGGATCCGAAAGGATCTTGACTGAGCCAAGGTCACTGAACCTCTATAAGGGGGGTGGGTACTCTTGGGTGACTTAGTGACTACTCAGACATACTCAATGTTCTGTGGTGGTAGATTGGAAAATGTCACTAAATCTCTCTAGGGGATGGGTACTCTTGGGTGACTAAAGGTTTCCGATGGCTTGGCTTGGATAGCCCCCTATGCACGTATTACCCACCCCAAACATGGATAAATCATGTGATGCAAACCCAATCCAAGATCTAGGAACTCTGAAAGATCTAGATCCAAGAACATCCCAAAAGATCGAAATCAAAGTGGGAAATATACTAGGATTGATTGATCTTGGATTGATCCGAGTTGGGATGATCGACGCCTCGCGATGGGAAGGCAGGAATAATGTCGGAGATCCATTTGATCGAGCTAAAATCATCCATGACCCGAAGAACTAAGTGAATCGAGCTCAAAGCAGTTAGATGATCGAAGTGTTCGAGCTGGATCAGTTAAGATGCTAGCTCAGTCAACTGAATCAAGTGAGTTACTAGCTCAATCAGCTAGGGCAGTTGAGACTCTAGCTCAGTCAGTTGGATCCGATCAGATGGCATCCAAGTGTGTCGTACGCACCCAGTGTGCGAAAACGGTTGGGACGGTTATCAAATCTGAAACTGCACGTCCCAAACGGTTGTGAACAGTTATTGGAACGGTTGAGGCGGTATTTGATGGAAAACGCGCATAAGAAAAAACTTAGGCAGATTTTCGTCATGGGGACGCGAACCATAATCCATTTTTTACTCGAACAAACAGACTCTAAGGCACTGAGATAGAGATCGATCGGATTGGCTGAATCAATCAGATAAGATCAAGGGATTCTCAGTATCATCGCACGTTCATTCCAAAACTCGAATCCGTTTGACAAGGGGAGTGTGTGACCGATGCTAAGGCTCGGATTCAGGCTATCTAGACCAAATCCTTGCTTGTTCCTTCTTCTTGATTGATTGCATTGTTCGATTGCTTGTCATCGTCATACTTCATTTCTGCATTATGGCTTGGTTTATTCAGATATTCATGGCCGAATGGTGGTTATCGAATCATACATTGTGAAGGAATCGAGGGAAACTCGATAGAAACTTGACTGGCTCGCGATAAGCTAACCAAAGGCATGATCTATCTTGTGTTGAACCAAGGGTTGAATCGGTTAAGCCGATGAACAAGTAACTGGGATAATGGGCCGATCGCAATCACTCAGTATTGTCAATACTTACGTCTCTTTGATATTTCAGGAATAGAGGGTGAACGTGGGAAGGACAACGCTTAGGCACGCGAGATCGAAGACTTAGGTTCGATGGATGGTGGAATGGATCGAGTAGTTAGGATCATTAAACTTGTAATAGCCTATATCAAACTTAATCAAGTTTTAATGAATCCTTTATTACATAAATTAAGCACTCGTTCCTTAAGAATCTCTAAATTACTTACTGTCTAGTATTGATCTCAGAATGGAATTAAGGATCGAATCTAAGCATGAATCATTAAGTCGAATTGTCTTGGTGGTTGGGATGGAATGACCGCATCGGATTACAATACAGGATAAGGTGTTTCAAATTGGTATCAGAGCATGCTTGATCCTAGGACAGTTGAGAGTCGGGTTTTGGAACACTATCCATTCGGTCAAAGTCTCGCGCCTAGATTTTTTCCTGATTGGTTTATTGATGTCATTCAGGAAAATCTAACTTTTATTGAACTTGTAGATGGGGAAAAGTACTAAGACAACAAAGAGTGCTGGGAAATCTAAGAAAGATAAGGCAACTGGCAAAGGCCAAGGTGCAGAGGAACAAGCCAACAAGCAACCGATCCAACCGGACCTGTGGTTGGGACGGAACAGGTGATTCCACCTGCACGAACACTTACTGTGCAAAACAAGCAAGTTCAGGCTGGGGTAGATGGAGAGGATGTGGCTGAGTCATCGACTGCTGCCCAACCTTTGAATCCCGCAATTGGCAGAGGAAATGATGCCTTAAGGACCGTGAATCAAACTGATCTCGTACCATCGGCTCGTGAACAATGGGATACGATGTGGCAAGTCATGGCTCAATTGGCTGTGCTGACAAGCGTTCTTGCACCGGCTCCTGTGGTGGAAGGGAATGGGAACCAGACTGGTACTGATCATCCTGCTGGAAATCCTTTGGGTGATAACCCGGTAATGGGTCGGATGGGAAATAATCTGGAAGTTGTAGAAATTTTGCCACCAACACAAAGGTCTACTAAGAAGAAAGTGGATTACATAAGTGTACTGGAACACATGTCAAGGCTCGGAACAAGAACTTTCATGGGAAGTTCAATCCCATGTCAATGTTCCTTCCTGGATCTGGTACAAGGGGACAAATCAGTAAGAGAATATGAGGAAGAGTTCAATCGCTTAAGGGAATATGTGGGACGTGAGCTCGAGGATGAGCAGGCTCAAGTTCGTCGGTTCATCTGAGGGTCGAGAATTGAAATTCGCAACAATTGCTTAGTTTGCACCTTCAACTCTGTCTCGGAACTGGTTGAAAGGGCTGCTATGATTGAGATGGGAATCGAGGAAGAAAATCAGTTGAAACGGGACAAGTATCAGTCTCGACCTAACCCATCCCATAAGTCTGGTGAAAAGAAACGGAAATGAGAAAAGGTTGAAAGTACTAACAACTCCGATGGTACGAGGCTTGAGTGTGGAACATGTGGGAAAAGGCACGGGGCGAGTGCTGGAAAGCTATGGGTGCATGTGCTCGTTGTGGGAGCAAGGAGCATGGGATTCAGAATTGTCCCAGGAAAGATCAGGGAATCAAGATAACTAGTGATGAAGCCATAACCTGTTACCATTGTGGCAAGGTTGGGATTTCAAACGAGAATGTCCCAAGTTGCTAGTGGAAAAACAGATGGATCAAAGGCAAAATTACGGAGCAAATGATGGGAATCCAGCAGCCAAAAGGCAAGTTGAAGCACCGCGAGTTTATGAGCTGTCGAAGGATGTTGTGGAATCCGTCACCTTCTCTGCGATCACTGGTATGCCCAGACCCATTCTTTCAATTATGAGTGCCTTAACGCATGCATTGCATAATAGTCTTAGCATTCTTAATATAACCCCAGTTATCCGATCGAACACTCTTGGAGTAGTAAGCCCTTTCGCGGCCGCCGGCTAGTGACGACCCCGGAGTTCAACCTCCTAGAAGCTGCGGGCAATCAAGGCAAGAGTTAGCAGACACTCAAATAAGAAGAAAATACAAGGAGTAGTTGAGAGAGATATCAAGGAAGTCGAGTTTAGGCTGCTGGTTGAAGTTGAGGACGGAGAACCCGATAGTACGGCTTAGCCGGCCGTACTACCCGAAAAGGGTGATTTCACAACCCACAGCCTAAGTGAGAGAAAACTGAGGTGTAACTCGACTACTTCACTTCATTTGAGAAATAAGGAAGAATAGTCAAGAGAGATATCGGTTTGCTGATGAAACTATCGGCAGAAAACTTTTGAGGTCGTCGTTGTACGACATGCACTTCGTCTTTGGGATCTTGCAAGCGATTCCCACGGCCAAATGAGCAGAAAGTTGGGATCTTTCTCGATGGAACTTCGTCTTTGGGGAAATGAGGTGGGACAGCCGAGGCAAAAGCTGCTTTGGTGATGAAACGATCGGAGGAGTGAGAATCACCCCCATGAAGCCTTGCCGTGAAACGTGAATCACCCGATAGTCGAGTAATCCCGAACTCCCGCGATAGTCACTCGATGCTTGGCTCCGATGGCGGTCACTTCNGGCTCCGATGGCGAACACTTCCTACACCCGAAAGCTTAAGCCTTGGAAAACTTGAG
>OVAU01001589.1:0-13610 GCA_900406315.1 Biscutella laevigata subsp. laevigata
GGATTTATACTAGTCCTGCAATTTTGACCTGAACCGGACTAAATCAGATTGAACCGAATTTTAAATCAAATTGGTTTGGAGAATGGTAGGCCTTTTAAATATAATTTTTTTGGCCCANAATTGGTTTGGAGAATGGTAGGCCTTTTAAATATAATTTTTTTGGCCCATTTATAATCCAACCGCTCTTCGCTTCCTCTCTGACTTGTCTCAGTCGTCACTGGGAGCTCCCTTCCTCTTCCTCTTCTCTTAAACCGCTTTACTTCTTTTCACGATACAGATTCTATTGCATTACGATATGATTACTTGGAGGAGATACCTGTTGAACGAGTTAAGATCCTGTGGTATTTTTTTTGTTTCGTTAACAAGAGTTGCATACAAACTGTTTGTAGAAATTCCTAAGTGAGAATTCCATTGTCCCCTTTCCGCTTCCAAATATCTAAGACAAGTTCAAGAACTAGATTCTGATACATTTGACGTCTGAATATTATCTCGTTGCTTCAAATGTGGAGTAATGGGCATCATCACATAAGAAGACATATAAGCTCTGATATCTGTTTCAAGGCAAATCCAGGTCGCTTCTTCTGTTCAATCAAGGTTTTGTATCATTCTTCCGTTGATTCCTACAAAGATGCATTGCCCTATGAATGGTACGAAACGAAACTCCCAGTTCTGACAAAACTAAACAGTGCATTGAGAGACTTCGATTTAGTCGACGGGAAGCTCGAGGACATCAATGGCGTCGTCATCTATGATGATTGTATCAAACGGAAAATGCAGGCCTTCAAGTCTTTGTCTAGAATCTTCATTGGGTCTCCTTCAGTTCAGCAGAAGCTCAGGGAACAGGGACGCTTCAAGTTCCAAATTTTTGGGACTGAAAGCGAAAGAGAGCCGTTAGTGGTGAACTCATTGACCAAAGTTAGCAACTTTCTTAACATCTCAGCGCAACAGCGGAAGCTAGTGAGATGCACTGTATGTTCCCAGGTCACGCAGTATCGTATATGGATAGGTGCTCTTGAAGATATATTGAATGGTCTCAAAGAAGAAGTTGATTGGTTTGTTGAGAATAGAAAGACGAGTAACGGTAATGAGTTGAGTCAGCAAGTGATCTTATCTTGCCTCAGATTCNAGAAGAAGTTGATTGGTTTGTTGAGAATAGAAAGACGAGTAAAGGTAATGAGTTGAGTCAGCAAGTGATCTTATCTTGCCTCAGATTATTATCTGAATCATCAGTTTCTTATGAAGCCGAGAACTCAACTTCGTGGATGCGACCTGTACCAGCTAGATACGCAAAAGCAAATGCTTCTGCAAAATGGGAGGATGTTCTTGATATGGTGAATGATCTAAGAAGGTATCTAGAACATGAAGAAAAAGAAACCACAGTACTTTACCATCTGGAAAAGCTTTTATCCATGAAAGAAGGTCTTCTACAGATCAAAGATGTGTTTCTAGACAACACTATCGGATTCAGAGAGGTTCGACATCAAGAACATCTTGTACAGAGAAAGCTCACAAAGACATTAGGCAATCCTTCGCCGTGTTTGTTCACTCTTCTCATGTATTTCCTTTACGGCCGTGTGCGTGACATCGAAGTTGATCTCTGTGGAAGGTTTTACAATGAGAAGAGTGAGTTATTGTGCTTAAACATGGGGAGGATCTTGACTTCAACAGATGAAAAGATGTTGGAGAGAGGGATGAAGCAGTTAGATAGGGCTTTAGGGCTCTTTGGGTTTGTGTGGGAAACAGCAGGAATGAAAGAGACTCTTAACCTCCAAGGGCATTTGTGGTGCCTTGGAGCTAAAGAAAGATCCATCTCATATCGTGGGAAAACATTCCTCCTGCATGACCTTAGTCTATGAAGTTTTGTACACCTGAAGTTGAAAAAAAAAGAATGGTCGATGATCTTCATACCAACGAAGAACTAACAGCANCCTTGGAGCTAAAGAAAGATCCATCTCATATCGTGGGAAAACGTTCCTCCTGCATGACCTTAGTCTATGAAGTTTTGTACACCTGAAGTTGAAAAAAAGGAATAGTCGATGATCTTCATACCAACGAAGAACTAACAGCACCCAGATAAATCGTCGGTTAGCTGCAGCTGGCTAACGAAGGCGAAATACAGAATAGACTCTTATGTACCTCACAAAACATTGATTTGAATAATTTGCTAGACTTTGGAGCTGCTGCAACTTTTTGTTTGTGATCGTAGTTTCTCTTGCGTTTTCAAATGGGTCAATATATATATAAACTTAATTGATGCAAAGAGTTTGATATGAATATCTGTAAAACCAAACTCACACAGCTAACAACATCGAAGTTATATAGTATTACAAAGATCAACCCAGTTCTCAGACCGCCATAGCTTAAGCAGCAGCCACTCCATCATCTTCTTCTTCTGCTGATGTTGTTGGTTTCCTTTTTTTGATAAAACTTTCCGAGAAATGGATCAAGGCACTACTTAGCAGGTAATGGAGGTTGTNGATCAACCCAGTTCTCAGACCGCCATAGCTTAAGCAGCAGCCCAGTTCTGCTGATGTTGTTGGTTTCATTTTTTTGATAAAACTTTCCGAGAAATGGATCAAGGCACTACTTAGCAGGTAATTGAGGTTGTTAAAGGAGTTACCAGAACAGCTGTTTTGCCAGTTATTGGCTTCATACTCGCTGCATTCTCTAGCTTTGCCCACATTTCTTTTCTCTTTTCCTCTGCAGAACATTGCTTAGCTTCGTCTTCTTTAAACCGGGCGTGGCAAGAGATGAAGAGAGCCTCGTCCATTTCACAGAACATTTTCCTCACGTTTAAGGTTAGGTTTAGCACGGATTGGTTCCAGTGGTTATCAGCATTCTTTTCTAAGGCAGTAAACATGATTGGTAAGATAGCTTGTCTGTTGTGTGCAATCAAGTTCACAATTTGATCGTTGTTCCATAAGAACAAAGCTCTTTCAGACACCTGAACACAAAAAGCGTAACTGGTTCAAACAGGTCGGTCCAATAGCTCTCCAACTCTCACAAATGAGAGAAGAAACAAATGCTCACACAGAGAATCAAAGCTATGACCTGATAACTAGTGCTATCAAACAGATAACCACTGCACTAGTGACGTTTGCTATGTTCAACTGCATTATGTTCTTGCAAATAAATTATATAAGAGAACTATGAATGTACCTGAAAGTGGGAACTGTTGACACAAGAAGCAATCCGCAAGAACAAAGGGACCATGACCTTTTGGAATTCCATCACACTCATTGCTTCTACAATTTCTTCGACCTCACCGAGAAACATGACTTCTTTCTGGCTGCTCGTGATAGGCCAGAACTTCAATAAACCCTTTATCACAACACTGCCTAGTTTTGGTTCCTTATCTATGTATTGAGTGATGCAGTAAGATAACTGTTGGAAGTAGTTCCCAACAGATTTAGGCTTGTGAAGTGGAATCAAAACTCTCCACAAGAAAATCTTATGCTCCTCCTTCAATGGCAAGGCGAACCCGCTTACAATGCTCCCGAAAATCTCCAAAAGCTCAGCGATTCCGCTATGTTTCTCCGTCTCAAACACAAAGCGGTAGAAGATATTGCTCATGGACTTGCGGATAAACGGTCTATGAACCATNGGTCTATGAACCATGAACTTCCCATATACACGATGCAGAATAGTCTTTAAACATTCTCGTTCTCGAGGATCCTCTGAATCAAACAAGTCAAGCAACCTCACAATGAAAGCATGATCTAGATACTTCTTTGCTAACTTAGCATCAAGACATGGAGAGGTTATAAACTTAAGCAACAAATCATAGACGATTTGCAAATGTGGCCAAGCAGGATCGAACATAGGCTCGTCATCATCGTTTTCACCACTAGAACTAGACCGATAATTCGGAGGGAAAACCCTAAAGAGATTAACAGCACACATTCTACACATTGCAAGAATAGCTGGCTCGCTGAATTTAACAGACCCGGAAGCTACAAACTCCAAAAGCTCGAGTAATGTCTGTCTCTTCACATCTTTCTCGATTGAGTTTTTACTTGGGTCTGAGAAATCAAACGTTACACAGCAGAGACTAACTTTACTCACAAAGAGGTTTAATTTCTCTGAGTTTGGTACGTCTTTAAATGGTACCAACGGCTCGATTCCAGCAACCACACTCGCTGGGAAAATACGCTTCCCTGAGTTGGATCGAACCGGTGCCGAGCCACTACTGGTTCCGGATCTCTGAGCTGGAGATGGAACCGGACCGGAACTAGAACGAGTTAGCTCTCCTGAGTCGGTTTTTGAAGACTTCCGAGGAAGTTTGCTTAGAAATTGCTTGAACATTTTCAAATTCACAACNAATCTCAAATCCACATATCAAACGAAGAGCTCTAAATTTCCTCGACACGAACACGGATCTGACAACAAAAACATAAGAGATGAAGAACACGCACTTTTATAACCCCAAACCCTAATCATTACCTGCTTTCTCCTCAAATCTTAATTTCATGATTCCAGTATCCACGGACATTCCTAGAGAGATAGATAGAAGAGAGAGAAGGAGAAGGATTATAAAAGACACACTGATTAAATAATGTCACAGGGGATTATTTGATTGAAAGAAATGATAATTTAGTTTGGTTGGATTGTTGAGTTGTAAAGAAATATGAGGGGATAAAAGGTAATATCACTTCAAGAAGTATGCTGAGATGAAAGAAAACATAAGAGTGTTCTGGAATGCAATTACAAGTTTTAAAAGTGTCCCAGAGTACAATTATCTCTTTAATTTTCCCCGAACCTTCTCGCTCATCTAGAAGTTTATACGTTCTGGGCCGATCTGGGCTTGAGGGTAAGTAATGTAAATTTAATAACGGGAGTAAAAGCAAGAGAACCAACTTCTAGATGAATGAAAATGGAGGAGTGAAGGATAAGGGATTCGGAGGATGAATGCACTGTAAACCCTACTCTTCTTCTTCTACTACCTCCAGGTTCGATTTCATCAGAATCAATTTGTTAAGGTTGGTAGCTTCTTCTTCCATCTAAACTATCTCATGGATTTAAGAACATTTTCCATTTGTTTTCGTTTGTGTTTGCTTTCTGGGTTCCGATTTTGGGTAGGTTGCCAATGTTTTAGCTGGTCTTGTATATTTCTCGTAATTCAGACTGTAAATGGCGATTAAGAAGCTTGAAAAGCTATTAGAGAGTTATCTTATCTTCTGCAACATTGTATGAGGCCACAACTAGTATTCTCCATAGTCGATAGTTTCCCCCCCCCTTGAATCGCATATAGTTACTACAGTCTTCTGCTCTAATCGGGTTTCTAATTCTTCATCTGATGAAACCAAACTTATAAGGTTGTGGATTCTTTAGGTAGTTAGTTTGCAAAGATGATAAGTGGATGCAGCAGGCCAAGTGCACATGTTTTAACAAGCTCTCAGGCATTCAAGTCATCATCGTACAAAATTTCATCAAGATGGCATCAACCTTATCTTGCTCGAAGTTCATTGTCTGTCATAAAAAACTCGTGGAGATCACCATTTAATGAGCTTCAACAGAGAGTCCCAAAAGGCATGTGAATTTTACTCTACTCATATGGTTTCAAACACTTAATACCATATTCCAATGAGTTATGCTGTGTATGCTTAAAGACTTGAATTTAGGATAAGTGACTTTGGTATTTCAATTCTCTTGTTTTTGTTTTGTAGACTCAGTCTTCTATTCTTCCATTGTTTCAGATGTGCCTCTGTCATATCTTTCGGCCTCGTCTTCTCGGCTAATGAATGGAGAACAAGGTAGTCTGTATAGCACATTACCAGTGTTACCCATCCGTAGAAACACCATTTCGACCCCACAAGCAACAAAAGATGTACCTACTAGCTGGCGATTTCCTCCAATGACCAAAAAACCACAATGGTGGTGGAGAACTTTGGCATGCCTACCTTACCTTATGCCCCTCCACGAAACCTGGATGTATGCAGAAACCGCTTACCATCTCCACCCATTCCTAGAAGATTTTGAATTCTTAACCTACCCATTTCTAGAAGTTCTCGGAACATTACCACCTTGGTTCCTCCTAGCATACTTCTTTGTAGCTTATCTAGGGATAGTGCGAAGAAAGGAATGGCCTCATTTCTTCAGGTTCCATGTAGTGATGGGAATGTTGCTTGAAATCTCACTCCAGGTTATTGGAATCGTTAGCGAATGGATGCCTCGTGGAGTCTATTGGGGTAAGTGTGGGATGCATTTCTGGACCGCTCTTGCGTTTGCTTATCTGTTTACTGTCCTTGAAAGCATACGGTGTGCACTTGCTGGTATGTACAACGATATTCCCTTTTTCTGTGATGCTGCGTATATTCAGATTCCCTACGACTAAGAAGACATCGGTTTAGATCTTTTGAACTCTTTTTATTTGTGTTTTGTTTGGTCTTGTGACAGAACTTGAGTTGTAATAATGTCTCTTTTCGTTTGACAATTGTGTTCCTAATATTTCAACTTCTCATCATCTCTCAAGCCGTCAAAGTTTCAAACTTTTGAACATGAATTGGNACATGAATTGGTCATGATACAAAGGTTTCGAGTGTTAAAATGGTGATCGAACAGACTCCAAATAGAAAATATCTAACCGAAAATAAATTAACGAATGTTATCTAATATATTTAATAACTAAACTAATATTTCTTAAATTTAATTAATTATATAGATATTTTCGATTAATTTGAGTAAAAAATAATTGAATTATTAGTGCAAAAAAATTGAACTAAAACTGAAAAATATANCATGAATTGGTCATGAGGTTTCGAGTGTTAAAATGGTGATCGAACTTAGGACTGGGGCAAATTACCGGTGAAAACTGAACAGACTCAAACCAATTATTAGTGCAAAAAAATTGAACTAAAACTGAAAAATATACAAAAAATACTTCTTAAAATCTTCTATCCAGAATAATCAAACTCAAACCAATTACTCGAATAGTCCGACCTAATTGAACTTAAGTGCAGGAAAAAGTATAGGAAGTGTTTCGAAAGAGATCGTAAGTTGGTGGACTAATTTGTAAATTTCAAAACTTACGTTTCCTTTTTATTTTTTCTTATCGGCACGTTTCCTTGTACATATCATAAAAATTTCTCTTTTAAACCCTAAATTTGACGACCAATTTCCATAAACCCTAGCCTCTCCCGCCTCTAAAACCACCACAACAAACAACGTTCAACCGGAAAAGATGGAACTTACGTTGTGCGAAGAGTGCAAGCTGAATCCTTTCAAGTACAAATGTCCCGGCTGTTCAATTCGATCGTGTGGTCTCTCTTGTGTTAAAGCCCACAAGAAGCGAACAGGTTGTACCGGAAAAAGGAAGCTCACCGACTTCGTTCCACTCTCCAAGTTCGACGATAATCTCCTCCTCTCTGGTATATTTCTCTGAACTCATATAAGTATTAAAGGTTTCTCGTTGAATTGTTTGATTGAAGGAACTTTCTTTTGTTCCTTGTAGACTACAATATGCTTGAGGAAACAAAAAGAGTAGCTGAATCTGCTAAGAGAATGAGACTTCAGTTATGCAAGCATCCTTATTTTGAGTTACCTTTCTCTCTTAGAAGCCTTCAAACTGCTGCTGCTAGTCGCCGAACAAAGCTTTGGTTTCTTCCTACTGGAATGTTGAAGATGGAAAAGAATCAGACTCGATATGATAAATCGTAATTTGACTTCACCAGTTTCCTTTTTGTGATAAGAGATTCCGCATTAGACTCGTTTTGAACAATCTGTGATTCCTCTTGATGGATTTTTGTTGTAGGAAAAAGTGTATCTCGTGGACAATCGAATGGCGGTTTCACTCTACAGATGTGGTTCTTATTGATCATGGGTTAGTATTCTTTAGGAGTATAGTTTTTTTCATATTAATTTCTCTGTCTAGTGTCTATTAACAGTGTGGCAATTCATCTCAGAGTTGGTGAAGACACAAACCTATGCTCTGTGATTGAGAATCATCTTAAGCCTGGACCTTGGATTCACAAGCTCAAGCCTTTTTGTGATGTGGATCTGAATTCTCTCAAACTTTTTGTTCGCCAATACCCAAAGGTTTGTGGATTTGTTTCACTATCATTCATGTATTTGTAGGTTCGTAGTATCAATAACCACATGTTCTGGTCTTCTTCTTCTCTATTCTTACACAGGGTGCAAAGGCTCCTTTCAAGGAGCTGGACATTAAAGCTCCTTTGAGACAACAGCTTGCCAAAGTGGTTATCTTAGAGTATCCAGTAATCCATGTATATCTACCTTCACAGAGCTATGACTTTAAAGTTATCAGAGACTTCGTGCATGTAAACACAAGCACAACACCCACTCCTAGTGGTTTGTTAAACGATGGTCATGAGAGTTCAAATGTTATAGCCTCTAGGGAAGAGGAAATAGAAGAAGACGACATTAACTCCTTTGAGCCAAAGGTTCTTGATCTTATAAAACAAATAAACTATAACCCGTGTCAGCGAATCTCAGAGGAAAAGAAGGTTGAGGGTAGGGTTGGCGAAAATTCACATCCTAAGGTTGATGCTACAGAACCACAAGGGGATGAGGAGGGTAACATGGAACTTGAGTTTGAGCAAGGGTTAATAGACACATACTCGGATCTTTTTGCAGAGATGAATCCAGGTGATTATTTCAACTTTGAATGTGAATTTGCCAAGGGATTGGATTCAGATGATGACTTAGATATTGAACACCTAAATACTGATTTAAACACTGATGGAGTAGAAGAAGGGGAAATCGTGGAATGATTGTCATTGTCAGTGAAACATTTTTGGTCACCAAGGATTAAGTTAATGCCTCAAGCTCCCTTGTTCGAAGCACATTGGATAATTTCCCAAAGCTACTGAAAGAGACGACCAGTCCATATGATTGCTGAAACGACGATCATAACTCTTTTGGTTTGGGCTTTGATCATCAAAGTCTTTTTTCTGGTGTGTAGCAAAGTTTTGCATACAAATATTAGCTGATGAATGTGAATGTCTCCGAAACTTTTGCTCAGTCTTATTTCCTGATTTATCCACAGAAAAATCTTGTAATGTTTCAGACCAAACCTTGTATTATACCCAAGATTCCACTCAAACCTAGTTCATTAACCAATTCAATATATTTAACGAAAACAAGAACAAAAAGTTATATCATGAATTACCATTAGATGAAACAAATAAATCTACAATGTACCACTAAAATTCTCTTAATATATACATAGAACGAAACTGAATTCGAGGAAGCCGTCAACGTCGACTCTTTCAANGAATTCGAGGAAGCCGTCAACGTCGACTCTTTCAAACCGGGTCAATTCAGCTCGAACCGAGATGCTTAGGGAGTTGAAAATCCCTCAAAGCTCAAAAGAAGCAGTAAGAGTTGTCCTGACGGCATTGGNCGTCAACGTCGACTCTTTCAAACCGGGTCAATTCAGCTCGAACCGAGATGCTTAGGGAGTTGGAAATCCCTCAAAGCTCAAAAGAAGCAGTAAGAGTTGTCCTGACGGCATTGACTCGAATCTGGACGAGTTTATGTATGCCAAATCAGATGGTGCTTCAGTTTCTCCAAGTCTTCTTTCTCTGCTTAAAAACCATCAAAACATAATTGTATATCGTTTTTCTTTTGATTTGACGATACTAAAGTGCAAGNTGCTTCAGTTTCTCCAAGTCTTCTTTCTCTGCTTAAAAACCACCAAAACATAAGTGTATATCGTTTTTCTTTTGATTTGACGATACTAAAGTGCAAGCAAACCCAGAAACATGAGTTTAACGTCAATAAGGCAAATTGCAAACTACCTGTTAGAGGAATACTGACATCTCGGTAGAAGGGATAAAGGGAATAATCCTTTCGCCATAGAGTTGATGCAGTTTCACCAAGAGCCGTCCAGAATCAAGATCATCTTTCCATATCTGATCAAGGATAGCTTTCCTGGTGATAGCCCTACCCTTGCCGCCTTCTTTCTCCTTTACGTTTTTGCTTTCAGATTCTTTACCCTCAGAAGCTTGTTCTGATGAGGACGGTTGAACTGAGTTTTGTGGCGGATTGTCATTTCCCATTGAATTGTCTACTTGCATTGGAGTAGGACCGGTTTGATCTTCCAATTGTAAACTATCCGTACTTATCAGCCTTTTCTGAGGTGACAAGTTTTCTGAAGAATCTACACTCAGCTTCCGCTTATCTGAACATATTCATAAAAGGGGAGAATAGACGTTGGAAATAGAAACAATTGTTATCAGACTGTAATAGCCAAAAGCTCGGATTCTAGTTCAATACTTGTATAAGGTTACAATAGTTTCTAACGCAACTTACGTGGTCTAGTATTGATTATCTTTCCCTTTCCCTTCTGGAGAAAACTCGGTGACGGAGATGGTAAAGGTGGGAAGATTTTAAGCCGGTCATGTATAGACAAGCCTGCAGCACGCTGAAAAAAGAAGCACACGTCCCTCTAAGGATTGTCATTGACAATTCTATAACACTGAAATTTCACGAGGATGTGTTGACTAACCAGTAAGGATCCATATACACGCCAAGCTTCGTAGCTCTTCATCTGATTCTTTCGCTTCTCAGCAGCCAATTCTGGCTCGAGAAGACTTAGATACGGTTCAAGATTAGACAGAATAAGAAGGCGTACCTAAAAAATAAATGACAATCAGAACAGTAAAATGAGACATGAGAAAGGTTATAAAATCGAGTAAGGATATCTGAAATTGGCATGCACAAACTTTCTGAAAGGTCAAAGAATTACTTACAACATTATGCCCCAAAGCTGCTAATCCTTGAATTGCACCATAGTGCTGAGTCAAAGCCTTCTTCGGGTCCAAAAGTGCATTGACTAAAGTTTTCGTGAGACGGGACTGAAGAGTAATATAAACGTTTCCATACCTGGAATATTTTAATCAAACACTACGGTGAAATATGTGATATAAAAGTTCGAGACATGAGAGTTCATGAAATAATAGGAAAAGAATGAACCTTTTACATATCAATGCAACCAGATTCGCCGTAAAATCTCTAAGTTCCCAGTGGTTGTCAGCAAATCTATTTCCAAGCTTTCTCGATACAAGGCATGTTACAACAGATGGCATCAACTGGTGCAGCTGGAACCAAAAGTAAAGGTTCATTTAGCTTCATGGTTATGAAACAACNGTTACAACAGATGGCATCAACTGGTGCAGCTGGAACCAAAAGAAAAGGTTCATTTAGCTTCATGGTTATGAAACAATGCCCTCACAGCTAACTCATTATCCCAAGGCTGGTTTACATACGCATTATTCTAATTGCATATAAAATAGCTCAAACAGCTTAGAGGTATAATTGACTGTCACTGGAAGCAGTGGAGAGGAGTAGTTGAACTTGCTTACGTTAGACAAACACTACCACTAACGATATTAAAAGCAACTTGAAGAACTAACTCACCTTAA
The DNA here is from genome assembly GCA_900406315.1 of Biscutella laevigata subsp. laevigata. Classification (NCBI taxonomy): domain Eukaryota; kingdom Viridiplantae; phylum Streptophyta; class Magnoliopsida; order Brassicales; family Brassicaceae; genus Biscutella; species Biscutella laevigata. The sequence goes on from OVAU01001589.1 coordinate 11,385, forward strand.
AAGCCTAAAAAAATGGAATTACATGTTTCTACTATAATTCTTGGATACAGGCAAAATTTAATCCATAGAAAACTTACATAAGGTTCTATGTGTATGTGAGGATTCTGTAGAAGACTTCTGACAATGTACATTAGATTAAACAGGAGTAGGAAATCATTTAATCCACGTGAAACCTGAATCAGTGGAGAAAATAAATTTGTAAAGTGCAAAGTATAACTAATCGTGGGTCTTGTTTCTTTTTACAAGTTCCTCCGTGGTGCAAAATGTTACCTCATCAGCAATGAAATTTGTAAAATATGGAATCAGAGGATGAAGTCCTGAGTCTGAGGCCAAGCTTACTAATGCTTCTCTAAACAGAGCAGGATTTGACTTGCTCATTGTAAGTTCAGCAATCTTTCGGAAGTATAACTGTGAAGAGAGAACAACAGATAAGTCATATGAATGTAAGATGCTTCCCCGTAATATTTAGCCTGCACCATATACCTGGAGTTCCCTAGATAGTACATGCTTCACTGGTAGCCTAATGTCAATAAGAGGACCGTCCTTTTGTTCATAGATTTTGTTTTCTGCAGGTGCTCTAATGACTAGGGCCAGCACAAAAGTAAAAAAAAAAATACATTCAAGATAGGAATTTAGGAAAGGACCAGGAATTCTTCAGAAATTCTTGCTCATAACGATGTGCCCAACATAAATACCGATGGATCTACAAATCTGTATTTTTTTTATCTGTCATAAACATCATTAACCTAACCACTTAACTAAACGTCAATTCCATCTCTGAAACGTCAACGTTCTATAACTTTTTCATGTCAATATATTCAGTTAATGACATTACAACTCTAAGCCTAGACATAAAATTGAGAGGCAGACCTTCTAAAGGAGCATTTTCTGGTATAGCTGGTTGCACTCCTTCAATAGCCAGCCAGTGACAGACAATTTCAATATCAAGGGGAGCTTTTGGTAGTGGGGCTTCAATCACCTAGAATCGTGATTCATGACATTTCTTGAAGATATCAGAAATACAGAATAAGAGGTTAACTGAAACAGAGAAAATATACCAGCTGTTCCAACATCTTACATCTTTGAAATCAACCTCTCTGTCATCAGTGTAGAACAAATCCCCATGCCCAATATCTTTTCTAAAACGCAATGGACCTCCTGAGGCAAAGCCATAAATAGGCTGCAACAAAAATGATCATTCTTTGATTCAGTTAAAGACTATGGAGAAATATGTGAAGAAATGTTTAATAGATGGTATTTTTCAAATGCACCAGAAAATCCAACCCTCGAAACCATAAACCATAAATCTTTCTCACTTGACAACTCCACTAAAGAATATCAACATGTCTCATTATCTCATCCAATTAAGCTATCAAACATATGACTGAAAGTCCAGGAAAAATTCTAGATAATTGGAATTGAGAATTGGTCTTTAATTTGTACCTCAACGTTCTTTAAGCTGAGAGCACCATCTACATCCGAAGCTGTTAAAGTCGTTCTCTTTGAGTGACGCATGCATTTGATAGCTTCCTGCAAAGACATCCAAATACAACAACCAAAAAACTCACCTCAAGAACAGAAATACATGCCTAGAGAAGAATGAAAAGGTTACCTGCATGATCTCTCGAACACGATACTCAACATCAGGTGCAAGCATAAGTGCAGCCTCAGGTAGCAAGTTAGTAATTCCAATACTCTGTGCAATAACTTCAACTGTTTCCTTAGGTACAATGCTCATCTTTTTCTCTTTTTCCACGACCCGATTATCTACAGCTTTAATGTGGTATAAGAAATTGGAGGAAGAAACATCAACAATGGTGGTATTAAGTAAAAAAGCGTAAGAGATTCCAATCAATGTCCCAACTAAACGTCTGAGCATACACAATGTATCGAACGATATTCAACAAATGCATACTTCAATGCTCCGTACATAGTGATTATCCCAAATTCGACCACAAAGGACTCCAAACTTTACAACAAAACAAACAACGGAGACCCAGATGATAAGACGCACCGATTCAATTGACCACGCGTCTTGGTTCACAGACCACAACTGTAGAGTATCGTTTCGACTCGGAAGATATCCCCAAAGATAATGGCGAATTATAGTGGAAACCAGATTCCTTGTGCCTTCACCTTTTCGCGCTTTCCTTGGAGAAACTTACTCGTTCAACGTCGAAGATCCACACACTCCCAAGTTCGAGTACCTCCGATTTATAAAAGAAG
>OVAU01001590.1:0-14398 GCA_900406315.1 Biscutella laevigata subsp. laevigata
GAAGATTAGAGACGGTAAATACTCCATAAAGTTTTTAATTATTTTTTTTATGTACAAATTTTTATGTATATTTATTTTATTTTATTATGTAGGAAAACTTGAGTTGTATTCTACGCCATCAACAAGACTTTTTAAAGATGATGAAGTTTTAATAGACAAATCGCTAGAAAGTAAATTCAACCATATTAATTAGTTTTCCTTTTCAAGATAATCAAACATATTGTGATTCGTTTCCAAATAGATTCTTTTATATTATAGTCGCAGATCATGGAGTTATTTTTAATAAAATTATTTTCTCTTTTTGAATTGTTTACTATATGAAAAATTTAATGTTCTATTGTGTTCAAACAAAACGTATAAATCTAGATATGTCAACTCGGAATTTCCCTGTTTCACTTTTTCGTATAGGTTTGTACTAAATTTATAATTTCTAAACTTAAATATATAATGACGAGCACTTGTAGCCCATCGGTAGTGTTGTGGCCGTGCTGTGTCACCGAATCGAGTTCGACTCTCCCCCTACGTGGGTGTACGCTCCATGTAGAGCATGTAAGGGAAGTGGGTCCCCCTTGTGGCCCACAAGTGATGGTCTTTAACCCCACTATAAAAAAAAAAACTTAAATATATAAAATAATTGATACTGGAAAACTTGGATTTATCTATAACCCCATATAAATTTATACTAAATTCATAGTGACTTAATTTTTACAGATATAAAATAGTTTTACAACAACCAGCGCTATCATCGACCTAGTTTTCAATACAAAAAAAAAAGATTGGAATAGAAACAAGTCGCATAAATTGTGCCACTAGNCTTTTCAAGATAATCAAACATATTGTGATTCGTTTCCAAATAAATTCTTTTATATTATAGTCGCGGAATTATCTTTAATAAAATTATTTTCTCTTTTTGAATTGTTTAATATATGAAAAATTCAATGTTCTATTGTGTTCAAACAAAACGTATAAATCTAGATATATCAATTCGGAATTTCCCTGTTTCACTTTTTCGTATAGGTTCGTACTAAATTTATAATTTCTAAACTTAAATATGTAAAATAATTGATACTATAAAACTTGGATTTATCTATAACCCCCATATAAATTTATACTAAATTTATAGTGACTTAATTTTTATATATATATAAAATAGTTTTACAACAACAAGCGCTATCATCGACCTAGTTTTTTCAATACAAAAAAAAAAAAGATTGGAATAGAAACAAGTCGCATAAATTGTGCCACTAATCACGCCAGTAAGTTTGCAACGTGTTCAACTATACAGCTCAAAATCCACACGTTTAATCTACGACCTTTTTATTCAAACGTCAGTTTTATTATTGATTATTTTATTTATAAATTAAAAACAGATAACACTGTTGAANTACAGCTCAAAATCCACACGTTTAATCTACGACCTTTTTATTTAAACGTCAGTTTTATTATTGATTATTTTATTTATAAATTAAAAACAGAAAATACTGTTGAGAAATAAAGGAAAATACTAAAGAAAGAACACATTCAAGGCAAGTAAATAAAAAAAATTAAAGATAGAGGAAATGCCAAAAGAATCGGCCATATAAAAAGAAAAAGAGAATAAAATATTCGAATTTCGCAACGGTTCAGATTAGAGATGACGTCATTTAACAGAAATCGNAAAGAATCGGCCATATAAAAAGAAAAAGAGAATAAAATATTCTAATTTCGCAACGGTTCAGATTAGAGATGACGTCATTTAACAGAAATCAAGGGTTATTATTTGGTTTAAGTACTGTAGTCTAATATGCAGGAGATTGTAGCCAACACCCACGAGATACGACCATAATATTTGCTCAATAATATTCCTTTTTAGCTCATGAGATATTATAAAGTAAAGGTTATTTAATTTGTTTTCACGAGAACCTCACAAATAATACAAGGCAAGGAGAGATAGAGAGAGGGAGGGAGGGAGCGGTGGAGTCGTAATTCTTCAAGGAGAAGAAAGTTCTGGATATCGTCTTTTCCCGTCGCCGGAGACGGAGGTTATGCCTGTTGGCTTTTGAGGTAATCGAAGAATTTTTTGTTGTGCGTGTTTTTTTGTTTCTTATGATTCTAAATATCTCTTTGCTTTTTGTTTNTGCCTGTTGGCTTTTGAGGTAATCGAAGAATTTTTTGTTGTGTGTGTTTTTTTGTTTCTTATGATTCTAAATATCTCTTTGCTTTTTGTTTCGCGCTCAAATCGGATTTGTATCGGTTTTTATTGAGCGTTTGTGTATGATTGGAGTCGCGTTTTGGAGATCTGATGTATTTCGAATTGTTTTACTTAATAGAATTTTAGGGCTATGGTGTCTGTAGAGTTTTGTTATGTTCTCTTTTTCGATTATGAATTATTCGTTCATTCAGGTCTGAGATATATAATTGAGTCGATGGATTTGAGAAATTTCTTGCTATAAACTTAAACTGAGTTAATATTTCGTAGTGTTCTACGAGTTCAGGCATTGGAAAAATTTCTCAGAGATGATGAGGATCTAGTTTGTATTTCATTGATAGCAATTAGGTTTATAAGATGTCATGAAGTGTTTATGAATTTTACTGGTATTGCTTAGTGTATATTGGAACAAACTTGGTTATGGGATTTTTTCTCATATATTTTGTATCTTGCTTATATTGATTTTTGCTTCTGCAGTGATCATTATCAGGTTATATTAAGCTTCGTTTTTAGTGGATTTTCTTCTTTTGAGATATGGAACAAGATTATGCCCGCACAAGCTGCTACCAGTATCGGGTTTTCTCATTGCAAGAAGCACTTGATTGGCGGTTTCTTGCTAGCTCAGATTTCCTTATTGGCGCTTTCGTGAACTGCACCTAGTTGTCAAAACCTTCTACGATCTTTATGGAAGGTGTGAGTGTGATGCAAATTTCTGTCTCAGGTATTGTGTTTGTATGAAATTTTTGAACTAGCTTACCAAAGATTCTTAGAGCTGATGGTTTTCTTGAGTGTTCGGATTTTCTTTTTTTGTTTTCCTTGTATTTGAGGNCTTGAGTGTTCGGATTTTCTTTTTTTGTTTTCCTCAGACCTAACTGTGTGGTAAAATATTTCGGTATCTCAACAAGGAAATAAGATGTTTTCATATTTGCCTAAGATTATAAGGAGAATGAATACGAAATATGGTAAATTTTGAGAAAAGGAAATAACAGCCATCTAGAATGTAGGAAAATTCAAAAAAGGAAAACGGATGATTAGAGTTAAAATATGTCAAATACTCCAAACTTATAGACCGCATATNAAAAGGAAAACGGATGATTAGAGTTAAAATATGTCAAATACTTTAATACTCCAAACTTATAGACCGCATACATCACTTCTGGATTTCTTTTACGTCAGTGTTTTTACATATGGAACATGACTATTTCTTTCGTTTCTTTATTGTCTGCAGGGCTGATAAATTGAAGTTATCCTACCTTCACATAGTCCGAGAGTTTCATCTAAATCTGGTCTTTGCATTAAAAAAAACTAGTTAGTCCCTCTTCCATGTCCTGTTCTCATTAGAGCTAGTTGAAGAAGGATGTATGAGTTTTTTCTTTTCAAGTTTTGACTTGTCGTAGATGTGATAGTCTTTTCCCCGAGTCTCTAAACCCCCTGAGTGAAATGTTGTGAGCATGGGTTTCCTCCTGTTACCCAGGACATAACTTTTGTTGGTTCATTGCGTCTTCTAGTTCTCAGTATGTTTTGTCTTCTTCTCTTAGAGTCTTTCTTTTGCCTGAATGGTCAACCCATTGATGTTCGAAGTAAATAAGGATCAGTCTAGCCAGCGGGAGAATCATTGATCTTGCTGCCGTACGATTACGGAAGATTAAAGTTAATAGACATCTTTCCAGAAGTTTTCTACAGACAATTACTAAAGGGGATACTTTACTTTACCATAGAGCGATGGAGAGGTAGGGTGCATTTCTCTTAACATTTTCTGTGATCTTTGGCTTTTGACCCCTCAATTTGTAGTTTGCTTCTTGATGACTTAGGTATACATTACTTAAAGAAGTTGGTGACGGGACTTTTGGGAATGTTTGGCGAGCTGTCTATAAACTGACGGGCGAAGTTGTAAGTTGTTTGCATCGAGTGATAAAGCTTGTATAGTTATTTGTGATTGATGTTTAGGGTACTGATCGTTTTTAATGGACAGGTGGCAATTAAAAGAATGAAAAAGAAGTACCACTCTTGGGAAGAGTGTGTGAATCTGAGAGAAGTGAAGGTGCTGTATCTCCTTTACTGAAATGTTATGAATCTGTCTTTCTGACTATGTTTGCTGATTCCTTTTTTATCATATTAGTCACTTAGCAGAATGAGTCATCCTAATATTGTGAAGCTGAAGGAAGTCATCCGCGAAAATGATATTCTGTACTTTGTGTTTGAGTACATGGTATACTTGTTACTTCTTTTTGTTTGATATTATAGTCAAAGCTTTTTCTTTTCCATTGCTGTAAACTTCTTTTTTCTTACTCCTTCAGGAGTGCAATCTGTACCAGCTTATGAAGGATCGCTCTAAGCTTTTTGCTGAATCTGAAATCCGAAATTGGTGTTTTCAAGTCTTCCAAGGACTTAATCATATGCACCAGCGTGGATATTTCCACCGTGATCTTAAGCCAGGTAATTAATAGCCTTGAGTTGCCCATTAACATCAACATGTACGATGGAATGAACTGTTTTGATTCAGTTTGAGGGTTTTTCATTGCAGCCATAGTTGATTAGTTTGTCGATGAAACATGTTTTTGTTTTCCTGATGCAGAAAATCTTTTGGTCTCAAAAGATGTCATTAAGATTGCTGATCTTGGGCTGGCCCGGGAGATTAACTCGCATCCACCTTACACAGAGTATGTCTCAACACGCTGGTAAGAGTCACGTCCCTGTTCTTTCGAAATGATTTCGTATCTTCATACATTTGTACTTGAATAATCCATGTTTTGATGGCGGTTGGCGCATCTCTTGATTTATGCCATATCGCTTCTTTACTTTACCTCAGTCTGTTCTTAACTTTTATAGGTACAGGGCACCTGAAGTTCTGCTACAGTCTTATGTATACACTTCAAAAGTTGGTAAGTCTTTGCAAACATTATAATATAAGTGTCTTTCATTATGGTGTCGTCCAATGCTTGACAATGTGGTAATTTTGATTGTGTTTCAGATATGTGGGCTATGGGAGCTATTATGGCTGAGTTATTGTCTCTTCGCCCTCTTTTTCCTGGAGCTAGGTACTTCCCGATGGTTGTTATTTTTCATTGATTAAATATCACAGGAAAGTGTTACTAAACCAGCAAAATATTTTCTTCAATACGTGCAGTGAAGCAGATGAGATCTACAAAATCTGCAGCGTCATAGGCACTCCAACCGAAGAAACATGGTTGGAAGGGCTTAATCTTGCTAGTGTTATCAATTACCAATTCCCTCAGGTTCTTTTTTGCTCAATCTTCAGAATTCAATGGGGAAAAAGCAGTCCTGGATATTGTGTCTTAGGTTTAATTTGATATATTTTGTTGTTATCTTGCAGCTTCCCGGTGTACACCTTTCAAGCTTGATGCCATATGCTAGTGGAGATGCGATTAACCTTATTACACGCCTTTGCTCATGGGATCCATGCCATAGACCAACTGCAGCAGAGGCTCTACAGCACCCGTTCTTCCAGAGTAGCTACTATGTTCCTCCATCTCTCCGTCCCAAGCTGTCTGGTGGACCGAGAGTGTCTCTCGAGCTGCAGCAGCAACAACAATCCGTTAAGAGACCTCAGCCGGCGTTGACCTATAAGGCTTCTAATAAGTCGTTCAACACGTACGTCACTCCAAAGACGAATGCGCCGACTCAGAGGAACAATAAACCTGCTGGAAGTTATAATAATGCTAAAGATGCCAAGTATAGGCCACCAGGAAGGAAGAGTCCTCGTAAGAAGTTAAAAAGATTATATTTATTTTTTTTATTATTGTTTATCCTATGGATGAAGGAGTTGAAATGGTATCATTTTGCAGCATCTATGGAGAACTGGGTGTTTGCACGTGGAGCATCGGAAACTGCAAATAGATATGCAGATGCAACAATGGGAGGGACATGGAGGCAACAACAACCGGCGATGAAGGCAGGCTGGGTGGGAGAAAGGGGTGGTGACATGTTCCTTAGACCTACACAGCCTCCCAATCCATATTCTAGGAAAATCGCTGGTTAATGCCCAGAGTTCATCTCTCTTTTGACTTGCAATATTAAGCCACAAGTGCTATTATCATCATGAGACTATTTTTTATGTTTGTTGATTTTCCTTTTCTTTTGTGTTTTCTTCTTACAAAAACACCCTCGTCTGTTCTGTCCTTTGTGATTTGGTCTTGGGCGTCACAATAATGTATTGAATATACTCTCTTTTTTTCGTTTGCTGTAAAGCTATCGACTTTGGACCAGTTTTCGTCCATGAATGTAGGTGAAATTGAGATATTGAAATTAGGAATGACAAAATACAGAATCGAAAGAATGATATTTTGCGGAATTACGTATGCCTAGCTTTGCATTTAAGTTTTGCACATGTCGTTGACTAAACTTTTTAAAATAGTCGTGTCCGTTTGTTCTTATTCTTCATGTTTATTTGCACTCACTTGCATATACTTCATGACTAAACGGTTGCAAAGAGTTAAAGAGTCATATGATTGTCGGTGTTTGGAAGACTATGCATGATGATTTTCAACGATGAATATGCGAAGAGTGCTGATGCCCCCAGTATTTGGGTTCTCTGCATTGCCGGACAAGAGGAAGGAGAAGATAAGAAGATAACTGTGTTGAAAAGGATCTTGAAGGATCTTAAAATTAATCAATGTTGAGGCAAAACAAGAAGTTGCAACCAAAAACGTTACAATACATAAAAGATAATTAGAACCTTACTATAGACCCCAGAAATTACATCACAAAGGCATACAACAGCATCATCTCTATGCAGGAAAAGAGTTCATGATTTTGAACATAAAGTAGAAGAAAGATTTGATTATAGAGAAATGTTGCAATAGACATAAAGAAGATTCCATCACAAACCATACAATATCATCATTTCTATGCAGGAAAGAGTTCATAGTTTTGCAGAAAGCAGAATGAATTCAGATACCAAAGAAATGTTACTTTAATCACTTGCCTATTATGAGTTTAGCCCTGGCATCTCCTTTGTTGATCTGGAACTGATCTGTTAGTCCAAAGTGCGCCATTAGAAGCCAGACGAAGTTGATGAACTCACCGCCTCTGCTGAGTTGCTCAACGTGAGATGTAGCGTCGCAATGACAAGCTGCATAACAGAGAAGTTCCACCCACACTTTGCTCAGTATGTCCCATTTGTTTTTCTTATGCGTCTTCTCCATCTCTTCAAGGTCTTTGGCTAGCCTGCTCGCATCAAAAAGCACAGATTTGCTTCGATCTCCCTTCACCCCCATTGGATCAATCTCACTATTCACGTCAAGAATTGTTTTAGTTGCTATCTTCACGTCTGTCTCGTTCTCGATATGCCTCCTCTGAAAGAACTTTTCAACTTCAGCCAATGTGTCTCTGAATCTGATCTTCCCAATTCCAGCCACCTCTGACATCAGACCAGGTTGCAATATCATGAGATACATCATGTAGTCTGAGATGATTTTGCTGAACTCCCGTTTACCATAATGCTCACATATATCAACATCATCCTTAGAAATAGTTTCTTCGGTTTGGTAACAGAGCTCTGTTGCGATGTGCCACATCAAAAGACTCTGATCATAATCAAAATTTAAGACATAACGCACCAGTTTTTCTCGGTCTGCCTTCTCTGGCAGGTTGGCTCGCAAAGTCCATTCTCCTCGAGCCAAAGATATCTTTTTAGCATTTTCAGGACTGTCTCCAAACCTTGATTTGTTTTTTAGCTCTTTGAACATGAACTCCCACAGTTGTTTCGTCATGGGTTCTCCGTGTACAAACAACGTCTTGTAAACCATATCAAGAGTATCCGAGATGTCGAAAAACTCACTTATGAGATCCCATAACCATCTGATAAAATGAGGAATTTGGGATATGAACTCGAAATAGAGAGGGTAAATAGTTCGACGAGCCCAACGATGATTTCTTGATAACGCATTGACTTGGTGGCTGATCCACCTGTGCACACCTTTGAAGAACTTGGAAATCCATTCACTAAGTTTCTGGAAGATGAAGTTGAGTTGTTCAAATGGAAAAGATATGATGTTCCATGAGTATTGACGGAATTTACTTCTGGCGTCGTGGATCCTCTCTACCTTTGCTTTTGTGGCGAAAGCTATAAAGTTGAATACATTGATGCTTCCGCACCACCTTCTGAGGAAGAAAGGCGTCGTGAGCACGTCATGCCCATCTTTTATGGGGCACTCATTCTCATTCTTATGTTTCTTGAAACACTTTTGCTTACATTCCTTGTAGCACTTCTGCTTCTTCCAGCGAAGCTGTCTTAGGCTAAGTAGCCAGTTGAAAAACCTCTCAATCAATGACAGAGGCTCGTCAGGATTTTCCTTTAAGCTACTTAGTGCAGCTGTCCAGTCAGAGAACACAAATAAGAGCATGGATATGAATTCCAAAACTATGCCAACTATGAACAGCGTGTAGGTAACAACGACATCAGCTGGATGGAATTCATGGCCTTTATTGGGTTTTTTCAGAAAGAGGATGAAGGCTGCCAAAAGGGTACCAAAAGCAACAAACCGTGACACACTTCCAATAATGGTATGGAGAATAGCAATCTTGGTGAATAGAGCATCATAGAGGAAACCAAGCTCGACCTCAATGATCCTCAAAGCTTCCACAGGATCACTTAAATTCTCAAAGATTTCTAAGCTTTCGTCACGCTCCCTGAAGCTGAAGATTAGGTTGACCACAAGCCCCTTGAAGGTGCTGTAGAACTTGAAAGCATACTGAACAATTTCAAGATCGTACAGCTTAACCTTGTCTTCTTTTTTCCTGTCCTGTGAGGCATTGACTGGATGCACTAACTTCTTAGGCCTATTTTCCTTGTCAGGCTCATCAATCAGAATGATCTTGGTGGGTAGTCTTGCCTCTTTCTTGGCCTTGTACTCCTCCATGAGCTTGGCGTAGTTTGGTCCCGGATCTGGAGCTTGAATCATAGAGTCCCTAAACTTGTCCAAACTCGCACTATACAAAGCCGTTGTCCTCTCCAGATACTTAATAGTCCCAGAAACGAAAACTAAGACTATTATCACCCAAAGGCTATTGGGGATAGACTGTAGAACCACATAAACACCAGCAATTGCCTGAAAGACAAGTCCAAAGACATGTCTAAGCCAAAGAGCGTTATCTTCAAGCGCAAAAGCAGTGATTGTGTCTGGTCCACCAAGATGCAAGAGCAAGAATGGTGCCCATAAAGCCATGAGCTTTTTGTCCTGTGGAGGATCATCAGGTTTTGATTCTTTACCTTGGTTCTTGGAGATGAGACCAACAGCGAAATTAGCAGACCAATCTGCTAATAGATAAGAAGACCAAACGAGCATGATCAAGAGTCTTCTTGGTGTGCGTTTCCTTAAAGGAGAAAAGCAAATGAGAATGGCTTGAAGAGCTAGACTGAGAATGATTGCTCCTCTTATGTTCCATCTATCCCACGTATCTTTGATATGTTTTGGTATCACATCCACCATTGTAGCTCTCTTTGGAGAGAAAAAAGTCTCTCTCTACTCTCTGTCTCTCTAAGATTAACTTGAGAAATTTTGGATTGTTATTGGAAAACCATTAATGTTCCTTTCCTTTTTCTCTCTTTTTTTTGTTTTACCAGTGGCTTACTCAGGAGAGAGACGACTCAGCTCTAGCTTGTCCTTTTTGTAAATTAATAACTATTTTGTATTTTCATCAAATATTATTACAGATAATTTCTTTAAAAAAATACAGCTGGTATAAACCGTAAACTATATAACTTTTTATAATTATAATCAATAAATGCGTCAATTATTTTTTTGGCTAGTGTTGAGAGACGACTTAGCTAATGGTCTTTCTTTTACATATACAGTAAATGTTGAGCTGTAATTAAAGTCAATTAAAGTTAAGTGTCACTGAGCTCACGTCGGTTTAATTTAATGTTAAGACTATGATTAAAAGGAATTGTTAAAAGAGTATGATTGTTACGTTTAAAAAATATGTATAAAATAATCCTAGTTGATTATTATAATATTACTAGGTTTAAGTAACCATAGTTAGCCAAATATTATTTAATGACTGAGCCGGGTTAGTCATTATTAATTGACCATTGACTAAAACGAAAATAATAAAGATTTAAATATACTTTCCTTGCCAACAAAATAATGTATGCAAAAGTAAAACAACATTTGTGAAATTAATGTACATATTTTCAGAAATTAAAATTCCAAAAGTTATTTGCGGTATGTTTTCAGAAACTGGAGTTAATTTTTAAACATTTTTAGCTTAATAATATTTATATTATATATCTTTCTCGAGTTATCTGTTATAGAAAGAATAAAAAAAAATTACTATTCGAGACAATTCGTGAGAACGCAACGAATTCGTCAAGAACAGAGCAAATCTAGGTCTAAATTTTGATATTTACAGAAAAGAGCATGTCTAAAGAACTAAAGAGATAACGATGATAGGAATAACTTCATTTGGAAGGTCCGTATCGATTCGATTCATGATATGACAAAATTTGAAGCTTTGTGAGATTCTGAAGTTTTTCTTCTAACTGGAATTTGAAGAGCCTCATTTTATGCTTTTGTATGATGATGAAAAGGAATTGCCTTTGCCTTTGGAAGAGTTTCTTTGGTTCTGTAGTGAGCTCACAAATTAACTGAATGTATTAGATGACAGAACAAGTGTTACAAATGCAGATGATGCAAGAAGAGGTCACATTGTTGGTAATGATATGATAGCTGCAAACAGTTCAACAATATACTCTTTGAAACAAGAACAAAAAACACAACGGGGAAGCAAATGGTGATAACTAATGTTGCTGCTACTTTTGTGCTTATTTGATTATTGATGATCACTTGCCTATTATCAGTTTGGCTCTGGCATCTCCTTGGTTGATTTGGAATTGGTCTCCTAGTCCAAAATGAGCCATCAATAGCCAAACAAAGCTGATCAGTTCTCCACCTTTGGCTAGTTGAGCTGCGTGTTCTATAGCGCCACACTTAGTTGCTGCATAAGAAAGTAACTCAACCCACACTTTGCTCACTACTTCCCACATGTATGTGTCTCCTTTGTCCATCTTCAAGGCTAGAAGCTCCTTCGCTAGCAGGCTCCCGTCAAACAACATGGACTTGCTTCGATCACCTTTCACGTCTATAGGTTCAGCTTTCGCTGGAGCAGTCACTGATAGAATTGCCTCGCTGGCCTCCTTGGCATTCTTAACCTTCTTTGCACCTTTCTCCGTGATATGCCTCCTGTCAAAGAACCTCTTGGCCTCCTCGCAAGTGTCTCTGAATCTTATCTTTCCAATACCCACAACAGCCGACATCAGAGTGGGTTGCATCATCATGAGATACATCATGTAATCCGATAGGATCTTACTGAACTCACGGTAGCTATGGTTTTCTCTAGTGTCTTTTTCTGTTTGGTACAAGAGCTCAGTGGCAATATGCCACACAAGAAGGCTCTGATCGTAGTCCATTTCCATCACATAGCGTAAAAGTTTCTCCCGACGTTTCTCTGTCTTTTCATCTTCACCTTGTATGTCGTGCAAAGTCCAGTCACCTCTAGCTGAAGATACCCTCATGGCACTCTCTGAGTCATCAGCAAAACGGGATTTGTGTTTAACTTCTGAGAAGATGTGATCCCACATATCCAAGGTGAGACGATCACTACTTGTGAAGATCACCTCCTCTAGCTGAGCTTGTATGCCAAAGAAGTCCATGAAGCTCTTTATCGCACGTCCAGGTAGACGAGGAATATAAAATGTGAGGAAGAAGCATACCCTCAGGTACTCTTCGCCTCTTTTATGTTCTTTGCGCCAATGAATCGTTTTAGCGTCGATCAACTTGCTAATGTTATAAATCCCCTGTTTCATGGACCTGTAACAAGATGCAATTACTTCTCCGAGTTTTCCCAAGAGCGTTCCAATGTAGAATTTCTCGATAAGCCAGTCAAAGGAGTTGTGGATGAAGCCCTTGGTATGGTGGATTCGCTTCGGAGTGATCCATAGACAGTATTCAATCAGGTTGTGCATATGTACGTACTCGGACCACCTGCGAACCAGGAACTTCGTGTCCAGCACTTTATGACAGGTTTCACATTTGTGTTCCTTCCTCGTCAACCCCAGGATTCCGAGCATTGGGTTTAGGATATTGTCGAACCAGTTCACGGCCGCCTCGTCCACTCCACCACACGGTGTATCCTTAGTACTCTTGAAGCATTTGTACATCTTCGTCTTCGAACCTTTAACCCCGAGAATCCAGTCAAGAATCCAGTTGAGAAAGTTGTCGAACCAGTTGTCTTTATCGTCCACCTCGTCCTTCATCTTCCTCAATCTGACAAACGTCCAGTCTGATAGACAGAACATGATGAGAGCAATGGTGTCCAGAGCTATTCCTCCAATCAGCAATGCATAAGTAAGGCCAACATCAAACGCCTCGTATTGGTCCTTCTTCTTGTACTGGAACATGCGGAAGGCTTCTATAAGGCATCCCAGGGCAATGAACCTGAAGATGACGCCTATACGGTTATGCAGAATCTCGGCTTTTGTGAATAGAGCTTCGTAGATAAAGTTGAGCTCAACCTCTAAGATTCTTAGAGCTTCATCTGCTTTCAGCGAGCTAAAGAATCTCTTGCTCTCAGATCGTTCTTGAAAGGTAAAGATGAGATCAACCACAAGACCTTTGAAGATGTTGAAGTACTTATAAGCATACTGGAGAATATTGAGGTGAGTGAACGTCGTAGGCCTGATCTCACTAGTGGGTTTTGGATCTTTCTCAGGCTCTTCAACCTTGATAATCTTTGTAGGCATCTTCATAACCTTCTTAGCCGCGTATTCTTCCATGAGCTTTGCGTAGTTTGGTCCAGGATCAGGCCGCTGAATCATAGAATCCTTGAACTTGTCAAGACTCGCAAGGTATAACGCCAATGTCCTCTCGACATACTTGATCACTCCGGTCGTAAAAACCAGCACCAAGGGTTTCCAAAGACCATTGGGTATAGATTGCAAAAACACGTAAACGGTAGCAACTGATTGAAAGAAAAGACCCAACAAGTGCCTGAGCCATAGCTCATTATCTTCAAGGGCAAGCGCAGTGATTGTATCTGGACCACCGAGATGTAAGAGCAAAAAGGGAACCCAAAAAGCTAAGAGCTCACCGTTCTTGGCTGGTTTTCCAGGCTCTGGATCGTCTCCTTGACTATCTGAGATTTGTCCGGCTGCAAAATTGGCTGCCCAATCAGCAAGAAGATAGGCAGACCAGATGAGAGAGAGTACGACTTTTCTGGATGTGCGTTTTCTTTGAGGTGCAGAGAAAATGAGGAATGTTTGAAGGCTAAGACTGAAGATTAAGGTACTTCGAATGCTCCATACATCCCATATGTCTTTGATTGGCTTGGGGATTGCGTTCACCATCTTGGAAAAACAAGAACTGATTTAGTTCTTGATTTTGTCAGAAGAGACAAGAGAGTATTGTTTCTGAGACACAACACAGATACATCTAAGTTCGAAAGAGTCAACACGAATAGGCAGTTTTGTGTTTTTTTTTTTCTTTTTTGAATATTTTTTGTCTCAAGGTTTGCGTTATTCTTGGAGGACAGCCATTGGAGGCAACCTTGAAGACCTGACCTTACTCTCAACTCTTTCTTTTTTAGTCTCTTTTTAAAATAAGATTTTTTTTTAAAAAGTTTTGTATGATTACTGTTTGCTATTTAATTTATTTTTGTTATATTTTATCTTTTTAATTTAAATAAAAAAGAAACTAAAGCACTAATTCAAAATTCCCACTGATTGGTCCTTGAAAATGAAATGATATGAACTGAATATATGCTATATTTTTATCTAATCATCTTTTCTGTATTTATTTAAAATAGTTTTTTGTCTTTTCCAGGGTTTATGGAATTAAAATACTTAAAATATATTTTTGTCAATATGTTTAGATACTGATCCAAAAGAAATTTGTCTTGTCTTTTTGCTTTATTAATTAAAATAATTATATAGGTAAGGAATTAACACTAATAGATACTCCCTTTTAATTAGATAATAATATATACGAGGTTATAGCCTTAAAAAATTGGAAAGTGAGACAAGTGACAAAACTTACCCATGTGAACACATTTTTCATCCAAACCTTTAATTTTTTTTTTTTGCCTTTGTCCTATGCTAAAGTTTCGTATCTATTATATTAAAACAGAATAAATCTACTTAAAAAAGGTCATCGTGGACTATTTCCTAGGATGATTTTAATTAAAATATCTCTA